>WBNH01008727.1:152234-173482 GCA_013401255.1 Urocolius indicus | reverse complement strand
GTGTTCCAGCTTCATCCCAAGTTTCTAATTCTTCAGGTAGAACAGGGGCAAGACCTTTCCAGGAATGTTTATTTGGACCGAAGTAAAGAATAGTCTAGGAGCCAGAAATAGATTTAGCATGGTATCAAACACAAAGAGCTAAAGAAGGGCATTCAAGTAACAGAAGATGACCAGTAGAGAACTTTTTCAATAAGAAAAGCCAAGCCCCCTTATTGCTTGAAATAACAGGACCTCAGATAATGCTCAGTGCCCAAGAGAAGGCTGCATATTGTTTCCATGGATTCTGTCACAAATTTCTTTAGGCAACTCTGTCAGTTCTCCACCTGTACAATAGGAACAATATTGGGAAAAGAGAGCACTTGTCTATTAGTTATCCCCCAAATTCTATCAAGTGGCCACACTGATGCAAGACCACATACCAATCCTCTCTTCCTTTTCACCCTTCTCATTTCTTGATACATATAGACCTTCTCCACTTCTCTTGGGTAGTATTTTGTACGTGAAGTACAGATTTACTAATTGTTTTAAAACATTTAAGCCAAAATAAGAGAATGTTTGAGATATGAGACCTGGATATACTGGTGCTTGCCACACACCACTACACGTCTGCACTCTTTCTTTGGTCTAATTAGAGTGATTTCATCAGTGAAATGCTATGAGTATGGTTTACTGGTATTTCAATTCTTTTCCTGTGGAAGTTATCAACAGTCAGATTAGTCACACTGATTTATTTTGAAAGTGACCCTCCATTTCTCACTCTGCAGACCAGCTAGCTGGCTTTTTTACTCACTGCTTTTCCTACCAGGTGAGATCCACAGATCACACTGTACCAGGGAACCACGTCAGGAATGCCTGCTCTAAAGGGACAAAACTAAACAGCACGTACAAAGCGAGTACAACAGCCCTACCTGCTGCTTTGGAAAGCTTTCTGTTTACCTTGTGATGTCCAGTGGCATTGCTTGCTGGGTTGAAGGGAGTGTGAGAGTGCAACAAAAACATACTTTTAACCTGTAAAATGTATGTTGGGATATTGTTCAGCTTTGAGTTGTTTCAGCTAGCTTGGTTTGTGGACACAAGCCTTCTGAAGACAGCATTTCCCAACAGTTTATTACAAAGGGCACAAAGTGTCTTTGAATGTTGCTGATCTGCTGGATTTTGACAACTGTATCAGAGGTGGTGGGTGACACATTTCTCCTTTTCCTCTCTTTTTCAAGGGAAGATGGGGTGAGTAAAAGGTTCAGAATTCCTGACAAATTAACTAAACCCTGCACACAGTTAAAATTGATATTCTTATTTAAATTCTTCCTAAGAATTCGATTGGAAAGCACACGAAAAACTCGGAATGAAAACTCATTACTTCATTTTTGTCTCTTACTATGGTGAGGATATTGCTTCTTCAGAAGCATTAATTACAGGAAATTCAAAGAGTGGTGATTGGAGGAGTTTATCTCTAAATTATGCTAGGATTTCAATCCAATTCACTGCCCTAGTTACAAAAACTTTGAAGTCTGAAACAAATTCAGATCTCTCTAGACAGAATTAGGAGAGCCCTCCGCTTCTTGATCTTATTTGAAGCGAATGTGAAACAACAACTTACCAAAGCCATAATGTCTGAAATCACAAGAACAATGAGGAAAAGGCTGCAAAGAAAAAAAAAAAGGGGGGGGGGGAAAGAAAGAACCAGACCATTAACCTTTATTAACAGGCACAGATGTTACAAAGCTTATTAAAATCTTCGTAAAGAAATTAAAATCAGATATGATTTCCTGCAGTTCCCTTTCAATCACTGAGATACATTTAAATTTATTAGAGAACGCTTAAAATTTATGGCTAGAACATCTGGCATTTGTAATCTCACTCTGCTTGAAAAAGACAATTCACATGAATAGAGCTTCAATTTTGCAAAAGAGAAACCCGAGTCATTTACTGGAGATCAAGAGCATCTTAAAAACAGCACTTGCCCATTCCTGATGCGGGGAGCTCATGTGCTGGTTAGGCCAAATAAAGCTGATTTATATGTTTCAAGGTGGACTCAAGAGTGAGCAAAGCTGTTTGGCACAGGGAGTTACAGACACTTGACAGCCACCCTGGTGGGTAAAAGGCTGATAAAGGAGATGCTTGCCCCGTGCTTCCAAGCCTCTTGGTGCTCAGAAGCTGTTCTGGGAATACCCAGCATTTTGGTGATGTGTTCCCCAAACCCATGGGCCTCTGTCAGGTAACAAGCTACTTTTGGGAAACATGCTGCAGCCAGTAAAAGGAAGCAGAAAGGAACATGCAGAGCTATTTTTTCCACCATTAACCTAATCTTCTTTTCATTAAACTATGTAAAACCAAAACAACACGACAGAAATTGCAATAACTGGTTAAAACTAGCTTCTAAATTAATGACAATGTAGTAGTGTTGCAAACAGCTGACACATAACCCAGAAATGCCTTCAACTAGAATACAGTAAATTTATCAGTACTACCATCATAAATCCACAAAGCCTTTTTTGGGAAAATGCCCTGCTTCAGTGTTGCACAGCATGTACTGAGGGGACACCCATGCCAAAGCCTCCTTGATGAGGAAGTTTCTGATATTGCCTACCTCAGCTATGCTTCATTAGTAAATAAGGATGCAACTAGCTGATATTATCTCCAACACACTGAAAGGCTTCTCTCTACTTTACCTAAGGCTCAGACAGGATGTTGCAATCTCTAGTGCCTCTCAGCTAGAGGAGTGTTTACAAAGGCAAGGTCCAAGAACATATTCTGACAAAACATTCGCCATGAACAGGAAAAAAAAAATCATCTTTCATCTGTAAATGGGGAGTTTAGGAACAATTTGTCCAAACCACATAAATCTATTTTTTCCCCTTCTGAACTGCAAGAAGCCTTTCACAACAGAAGGACAACACTAATTTTAGGGCATGTTTATACACTACAAAGACAAGATTGTCTCCTGTGATGGTTTAATTTATCAAGCAGAGGCAGTAAGAACAGTAAAGAGTGCAGCACAGACTTGAAGATGTGCTGACAATCAGAGCAGCACCTCTCCAGGGATCCTGGGCATGTCCTGTGGTTTCTGCCTTGTTCCCAGGCTGATGCTGTAGCAGTATTACTGCTATTGTTACCTGATCACAGCTAAATGAAGCTGGCACAAACATCATCCAGACTTACGACGACAGCCTCATAAAGCAGCACAGAGGTACTCATGTCCCCTGGTTTAAGAAGCTGGTACCATTTCCCCTCTCACACACTCAGATGCACATTCCTGAAAAGCTTGCAATATCACTGGTGCTGCCAACACAAGTGTTCACAAGTTGGGAAATAATGACCTTTATAATGTTTGAGCTCTAGAAATGTAAATCACTAGTCCTCTGAACAGCCTTGATTCCTCAATGCAGTTCTGCTTCTGTAAAAGCCTTAGTGAGGAGGACAAATATCATTCTTTGAGGGTCCACGGACAGCCCAAGTACGCTGAATGAACAGCTAAGGCAGAGGAGGTAAAAGGAATGTGCTTCCTCTCCAACAAGAAGTGAGATTTCTGGCTGCCATGTTCTTCTTTAGTACTGAGTGGCATTGTGCAAGGAGACACGGGCAGGGCACAGGGCACAAACAGAAAGGCAGTGGGCATCACACTGAGCAAGGGCAGCTTCCTCCTGCTCAGCTGAGCAATACTATAGAATCACAGGATGTTTTGGGTTGGAAGGGAGTTTAAAGACCATTTAGTTTCAACTCCTCTGCCAGGGGCTGGGATGTGTACTGCTAGACCAGGCTGCTCAAAGCTCCATCCATCCTGGCCTTGAGCACTTCTAGAGAAGGGGTTCCATATGTAGTCCTGCAGTTTTCCTCCTGCCAGTATCCCATGAGACTTTTCATCAACCCCACACAATTTCCTACAGTGACAACTTCAAAATCATGTGGCTTACAGGGACGTCCTTCCTCTCAGTACCATTCACAATCTCACAATGATGAGCAGAGAGTTCAATCACGTGCCCTGAAAAGGATAGGGGCAGCTAACAGTTTAAAAACATAATAATCTTGAGACAGTGAAAAGAGTGAGGGTAGTTCATGTCTGGATACATCCCTTTGTGAGGCTGAGCACCTACCTGGCCCACATTCTCTCTGACAAGTCTTTAGAAATAGATAAAAGAGTGGCAGCCATCTAGTCCCACTGCAAAAAACACCTAATCCTGAATACACCTGGAAAGCATTAAACTGCAGTGGAAAAGCATACAGCTTTCTCTTTTTAAATGCTGTTTGTGGTGAGGTCGGTGCTGCAAAGCTGTAAATTGGTTACATTGCATTATTTTAAAAACACTGTTCCACAGGCAGAAATGCAATATAAAACTAAAATCAGACTTTAAATCCTGCTCATTTTTCTACATTACACGGAAAAGAGCTCCTTCTGTGCATTGTCAGCCACGAATATTAAATATCTGACTGTTTCAGACAAGGCCAGCATTTCCACTTAGACTAATTTATCACTACGAAAAGAATTTCTGAGTTTGCAAAATCACTGAACAAAATCCTCAGACCATAATAACAAATAAAAGTTACAATGTCATCTACTGGGTCTTTTAAATTTAGATTAATATTTGAATATTCTTCACCCTTGCACAATAGATCTGAAACCCTCACTAATGCAGAAATACATACAGCGCTTACTGTACCTCTTAGAAGACAGCTGTGTTGTGACTTGAACTGCTTCAAAAGCACAGGATACCAGAACAAACGGGATCACAACCTGTTTAAAACACAAGCTACATTTTGGTTTACAGCTGTATTTACAAAACAACGTGGCAGGTTGTGGAAACATTTTCCTGCTTTGGAACTGATCACAGAATGTGTATGTTTCAAAAATAAAATATTGGCAAGAAAGGGTAGGAATTAATTTTGCTGAAAGTACGTTTAGTAAATGAATAAAAACCTCTCTTCCATGGTCAAAGCTGAACTGCAGTGAAATAAGCCATGACACAATATGGAAAACTGTAATTAAAGCACACTAATGATCCTCACTTCATTTATCCATTTTAGCGTCAGTGATAAATACTTTCACAAGGCTAGAAGACAGAGCTATCCAGATCCAATCTCTCACATGACAAGGCTGCAGAGCTCCAAGTATAAAACAGCAATCTCATCTGAGGAACACCAACAGAAAAAAAAAAAATCTGAATATAGAATGTATTCAGTAAGGCAAAGATCACACTGCCCCTCCAAAGCCAGATCAAGCATCTGTGAACAGTTCCATAAAGAACAAAATAAACAAGTTAGAAACACGAATGTTGCCTTTTGCTATTTCCAAAGCTGACTTGCAACCCGTAAGTTAGTAGTGTCAAGCCTAAAATCTGTTCTCTCACACACAGGTTTGCATTATTGACTTATGTCCTGCAGTATAACACAAAGCATAACTGTCATTTAAGCCTTCTTTCTCTGGGACAGAAGCAGCAGAAAGGCAGAGAGGCAAGAAATGCTGCTTGTTTTAGTAGTAACCAATAAATTCCATGTCTCCCTGTTTGCCTCTCTACTCAAACATTAGAAAAGAGCTCCCACATCTTGCCTCTAAACAAGTGTAATCCAATCTTTGATAAGAGTGTGCCCTGTAAAATGGCAACCTCATCTGTAGAGCATTCAAAGCTTGTACTTAATAAAATGCAGATTGAGCTAATAAAGTATAGATATCCTGACTGTTGCTGCAGACACGACACTGCAGGGAATGCTTATCATTTAAGAAATAATTTAAATATTTTCAACATTCAACATTTCCATTTTAATACAATAAACTGAGCTAAGGTGGTTAAATTACATTTCCCTGCATTTTAGCTTCCTTCTTTCGGGGAAACAGAAGGATCTGTCTCTGAACCACTACAAAGGCTGAAAGTTTCACACATGGTTAAGAAAGCTAATGAAGCTCAAATATGTATGTGTGTTTAAAAACTGCAAAGTAACCACCTTGGATGTGCCGTGTTATTTATTGAACTTCTTGGAGGAAATTTCACGAAGGTAACATTACCAACCTTTAGCACAAGCAAGCCTCCCATCATGAAGGGACTGAAGACAGTCAAGAAACAATAGACAGAAGCGGGATCAAAACTAGAGAAACAGGAAAAAGGCATTACAACATACCCTTGAAATGTCACTTACTATTAAAAACCCAGAGCATTTAGTTACTCCTGTAACACCCTGTGCACGTATACATTTTTAAACAAGGCTTCCAACTTGCTCTTCACTTGCTCAAATGTTAAATTAGCAAGGACAGCCTACCTCACTTCTTTTCTCTACAGTTTTTCTCTGCTCATGTCTTTCGAGGTGCTATGCTGTTGGTGAGCAGCTGAGCTCGCTCTCTCTGCTCATGCTGCCAACAACTTCTAATGGAAATTGAGATAATCTCGTAACCAACAAAGTTCAGGCTCTTAGGGAACGTGTTACAGAGAGCAGAAAGGAAATAAATGGTTATCATTATTCCACTGACTATTGCTTTAATTCTGCCACCCAGCTTTTGCTAACCGAATTTATATTTAGTAGGTCAAGTGCAGGAAGAATTGTGCCCCGTGTCTCAAATCAATGAATATAATTTACCTGTTAACAGAAGCTATGTTTCCGGTGCCAAAAAAGGCCGTCACTATGAAGAAAACCTGGATGCATTTGAGGAAAATACACCACAGAAATAGCTGCAGTAAAACAAACCCACCATTTCACCCCCTTCATTCCAATTTACTTTCAAAACCTAATCATGAAACTACAAGAACCTGACTCACTATTACAGTTTTACACTGCAGTAAGAAATCCAAAGTACTGTCCAAAGCTCTACACAAGATGTCACACATGACTTTCTCAATTTAAAAGACAAAGACTACTTGGGTAAGATTTTAGAGCCTGCCTGGAGGCCCTTGCCAGAAAGCTGCAGCTTGTTTTTTCGGAGCCCCTACCTAGCAAGATAGGAACATCCCTGGACCACAAAGGACAACAGCTGTGCATTCAAACACACACCAAAAAGAGATGGCTTTAATGAGGAACTGTCTGTGGAAGAGATATGTGTCTATGAAACAAGATTAAAGGTTCCTATGCTATCCCTCCCATAAGTTTGTTGGCCAAAGGTTATGCAGAGTCTATCCATTACAACACAGGACTCCCATGTTTTTTCCTTACTGGAGGGGAGATGACTCTGGCAGTTATTAAGTTGTTTAATAAACCTTGTCCTTTTCATTTAGGCACGACACTAGCTGGTATATGAGCCCATGAAAAGTATTTTTCTACCTCTTGAGCTCATTGGGGCCCATTATAACTCACACCTCTTCAGCTCAAGAATGGTTTTCAACTGCTTTTTTCCACCAAGCAGAGGGTTAGTCCGCAATGGTGACTGCTACCGCCAGAGCTCCCTCCAATCCTCCCGCTTCTCTTACAGCCCCTGCACTAGATCATTTAAGCCTCTGCATAAACAATTTGCTACCAACTGTTCAGCAGAATCGTTGGGATTCTGCATGCAGTATTTTGGAAGGATTAGGTCAGCATAGCTGTAGAAATTATGCTTCCCAAGAGTATCACATCATTTGAAGTTTAGTAACATAGCGGTCTAATAGAACAGCAGAGTTCTGCCGGTTAAGATTTATAAGAACAACAGTTCTGCAACAAAACAAAAAAAAACACCAGTAGCTCATAGGGCTAATCAAAATGCAATCTTAATCTTCTTCCAGAAGATCGGGTTATAAGGTCCCTCAGCACACGCTGACTTTTGGGCCCTGTATAGGAACCATGAGAATCTTAACATATACAGCTCACAAAGTCCTAGTTGCAATGTGATTGCTGTAGCAGAAAAGGTTTCTCTTCTAATGCTACTGTTTCTAAACATTAAACAGCATCTAAAGTAAAAAAGCCACAACATCTTTCGAGCACATGTGTATCTCTGCAAAGGAGACCTGCAAATTGTGTGTTTCTTCAGGAGCTGAACAAAATACATGCCAGTGCTTTAGATTAAGATGAGATTAAAATAGTGCAACAGTCATAGAATCATGGAATGGTAGGGTTGGAAGGGACCTCTAGAGATCATCAAATCCAAACCCCCTGCAGAAGCAGGTTCATCTAGGTCAGGTGGCATAGGAACGTGTCCAGGCAGGGCTTGAAGACCTCCAAGGAAGGAGACTCCACTACTCCTCTGGGCAGCCTGTTCCACTGCTCCATCAGTGAAGTGTTAGATGACAGTAGTACTATGCTGGAGCTTTAAAAAATTTCAATGACATTGTTTGATATTAAGTTTGGCTAATTTTTAGCATCTGACAGCGAGCAGCAGCTTTACTAAAGTTAGCTCTTTTTTTTTGGGTTAAAATAGCAAAAGAATAAATTCGCTGCAAGGTGTCTCAGCTGCTTTTCAGGTATACTTTAAAGCAAACACAAATGCTCAACACCTGGCAAATTCTTTTGCCTCCTCCCTTAGGGCTGAATTGGCTTCTTAATGAGCTATGTTGTCACACCTCATCTGCTGTTGGCTCCCAATGTCCAACAGCATTGTCCCAAATTCTGACAGTGCAGACTCAGCAACTGTGATCCACACTCTGAAATTTGGTTATTCTACAAGCTGTAATGTCTGGTTTTGCAGAAACCAGTATTGAGACAACTCCCTCTTCACCTCCAGCTCTGATAGCCCACCCGCACTGGAAACTCACATGTTTACGACTGGCTCGTAATTTCTTCTCCACTTGCACACCCCTCACTCTTGCTGCCACACAGCCCTCACTTCACTGCAGTACCATGATGGAAGAGAAAAGTGACAGCATTATCAACTCTCTATAGTATCAAAAAAATATAAACATCAGCTGTAGTTTCAGTTACAATAATGCAAAATAAGTCCTATGTTACTGAACAAACAGCTCTTCCCTCCCAAGCCCATATAATTTCTAATAGCAGAAACCATGTGGAATACATTTCACTAAGGGTCTGCAGGAACTCTGCTTCTCATCTCACCTTCCTGCTCATGGCCCATGCCCACTCCCTAACATTTTCTTCCTAACACACACTGCCATACTCTAAAAAGGAGGAAAAAAAGAATAACTTTAATAGCACCTTTCCAACTGATTTGTGAAGGCTGAATGAGTTCCCTCCAGACAAAAGACAATAAAAGAAAACCAAACTGAAAACAGGACTTAGAAGAAAGTTTACCTCAACTGTAGTGGGTCATAAGAGACTAGACTTTACAAAGTGGCCACAAAGCCAGATTCCAAAACAGTGCAGTTCATACTGAATTTTTTACTACTTTATTAAAAACAAAACATCATGTACCTGTCTTTTGAGCAAAAATGAATCAAAGCATCTTCACCTTCTGTGAAGCTTCTGTTTCCAGTGGCTACTTGGCTATGAATTTTGATCGTGAGGCCTTCTGAAACAAGCCCATTTTTTCTCTGGCATTCAGCCACCAGCAAAAGGATACAAAGAAGAAAGACCTGCGGACGTCATCTAGGTGGAGCTGTCGAAACTGAGTTATATCAGTAGCACAGGTGAAGTTGAAAACAGCAAACTGGAAAGACAGCAGAAGTCAACTGATGTATTTTGATAGAACCACTGCATTTTTACTAAAATGAATGAGAAATAAGCCTACTTCCCTATCAGCTGTTATTAGAGTAGTATAATAATGAGGATTGCAAACCTTTCCCTTATTTTCATTATACTTTAATGAATCTGCCAGAAAGATTGTACAAGTGAGATGATCAAATGAGCAGTGGAGCTTCCCCTGTTATCTACACTAAAAATGAACTTCTATGCCTTAGACTTATCCTCCTACCCACACGCACTTCCAGTTCTGACACGAGCATGTGGCTAAAGACTGCAATTGTCCTCAGTTGCCTCATGTTGTGAATGAAAATACTAACATATTCTCCATCCCCTTCACTCAGTTCTCAGCACAAAATCACTTGACCTGAAGAGAATTTGTCTGTATGGAGTTTAAGAGGTCAATAAACTCTTTTACACTGGGGAAAAGAAACAAAAAAAATTACCAAATAATACATATCCAACACTGACAACATTTTCATTAAAAATAATCTCCCATCGTCAGAGAACTGAGATGGATTCTCTAACACATGATCTACTTTGTGGTATATATTAACAAGCATTCTATAGGTAACTTCTCTAACCTAAAAATGAGAAGTAGGCATTAGCATTGTTTCTTTCATTTGAAACCTAAAGGCAGATGACATACTTCCAACTGTAGTGATTCCATATGATTCTATACAGAAAGTGACAATAGAAAACTTAATTACCTATGTAGCAAATTTGCATTTGATTACTAAAGTGCTCATCACTGTTTAATACTGCTTTACTAGAGCTTTAAAACAAACAGAACATCACACCATCAGACAGGTAAGCATCACAGAGGCCTTGTTACAAGTTGCAGACGGGAGACTGGGTTCTAGAGTGGAAGAGAAGGGACATCCCACAGATGACTCAGCTGTGCTAGAAACCTCTGGTTGCAATCACTGCCTCACACCAACAGTACATTTTTACATTCTGATTCCTTCTCTATCACTTCAGATGCTACAAAACATACTCACACAAAATATCATAACTAGATGTAGCATAAATTAAAAAGTGATTCCTGTTTCATTTATGATGTTCAGCCTTGGTTTGGTAAAGCCTGTTCCCTCTCAAGTTTTAAAAATGTCTCCCTTGCAAGAGAACCACAAAGCCACAGCACGTGTCAGGTCCTCTCTGGTGATTACCTTGGCTGAGATTTCATCTCCTGATGCTTCTCCCCAACTATTATGAGCTGCAAATGAAAGGAAAGACACGTACCACCACTTCTCTTAGAAGTTACTCTGGCAACTCCCATGAATCTGTACCCAGGTCCTCTGTGACCTGTACCAAGGACAGCAGATTTGGTAGCAGCGAGGCAGAGCTGTATTGCACACCTGCCTGGCTCTGAGCACTCAGACAACTCTGCAACTGGCATGTAAGGTCTAAATGTGGCATAGCCACAGTTTGTTAAACCCTGGACCTCATCTAAAAGTTTAGTAGCAGTGCAAGCAGCATGGGCTTTGAAAACTGCTGACAATACACTAAGTTATCAGTTGAAGGAAGCTGCATTGAAGACAAGACTCTCTCTCCAGGCAAATCCAAGAAGGTGCTAGTCCCTAGTTAGGTTCTGTCTGTCTAATCAGAAAAAAACTCTCCACATTGGAAGGAGGAGTGGAAGGACAGACACACAAACTAAAATCTCTGGTATTTCCTATTGGTCATTTCAGAAAAAAACCAAAACAACTGTTTGCAGTCTTTCACGTGTGACTGCCATCAGATTATAAAAAGTAGTATGACATTGCCTGGACATGTTCCTGTGTGACCTGATCTAGGTGGACCTGCATCTGCTGGGGGGTTGGACTAGATGATCTCTAAAGGTCCCTTCCAACCCTACGATTCTGTGATTCTATGATTATACTTTAGAGCAAGTAGTAAGTTACTGTACCTTATGCTGAATTAGCACTATACTTGATGACCAGAGCTTTGCAGCCTGCAGAACACACCATTAAGTCAAACTGATTTCCTGCATGCCTAGAAATGGCTCTGACGTGGAATATCTTTAACAACATAAATTATAAATCTCTCTTAAAAGGTCACATTCCTATTTCATAGAACAGCTGATAGTGGCTTCCCAAACTTAAAAGAAATACAAAATATAATATATATATATAAAAAAGTGTATTATATTGTATATTATATACTATGCATTACATATTATACATTATATATTATATCTAATACATTATATATTATATACTATATATTACATATTACATATTATATATTTATTATATCCTAAAGGGAAAAAAAAGATAAAGCTGTAAATTAATCTGATATACCTCTCTAGAGCTGTTACCTTTGGTTTGAGTGAAAGACCATAGTGCTGCAGTGCTTCTTGCTCCATCTTTATCCACACAAACATCACACCAGATAGCACCAGCGGAAACAGAGCTTCATACCTGAAAAGTAACATAATAATCATGGTAAGTACAAACACTAACAAGTATTTAACAGCAAATACTGACACATTGCTTTTTTCCTCACACAAATGATACACCAAAGACTTAGTGGCATTCTCCCCCTTGGCTCCACATTTTTGAGAGGTATCCATGGTTGGTTGGTTGAAGTTTAAAGTCATGCAGCAATTAAATGGTAAAAATAGGAGAAACAGAGGCTGCTTCAGCTTTGTCATGTTTTGCACCCATTTTGTCATGTGATGGCTGCCACAATGTTGGATTAGTGTGATTCATTTTAACAAAACTGGAATAAAGTTAAAAAGAAACAAGAAAGAAAGAATCACATCTGGTACTGCTTTTCTGCAAAGTACAAAAATTTGTCATGAGAGCTATTTGGAACTGAGAGGTCACAGTCCAACCTGGAGAGCCACTACAGACTGTGTCTCTCCAGGATCTAATTACACAAACTCATTCTGGTGATCTCAGTCTAGTTCCAAGGAGAGAGGCACCTGTGTAGTTAAAAGAGCATCACATTTCACTGAAGTGTCCTTTTCTTTGCTATATATCCATCATCACAAGAGCAGCATCAAGTGTTCTAGCCACAGTCCCAATCTCAGAGGAGCACTCTTGGTTCTTACAGCACTCAAACACAGACATTGCAAACTATGAGTGTACACAAACATGAGAGATTAAAACTCCAGATAACTTAGGGGTGCAGATTGTCATTTGATAATACTAGTTTATCCTTTCTCTCTACATCTCAGTTGCACTTCATGGTGCCTCTGTGGGGATTTTTTTCTTTCAGGATACAATTACAATACTGACAATTCTGTAAAATTTTTTCCTTTAACTTTTTTTCCTCCTTGGACACCTACTGATTTCTCTAAAAACAGGAAAATGTTTGCAGTCAATCTTAGTATTGTTTCTGTCGTGCCTCCCCACTAGTGTAGCCACAAAGCATTTTCTAACTGGAACAAAAAGCTTTGGGCAGACATTTCTACTTAATCTATCAGAGTGACAAGCAGTTAAACATGAAGACAGCAACAGCTGGGTTGTCAGTTACAAAAGTACCTACAATCTTCACAATGGTCTACACTTGCCTACAAAGTGAATGTCTTCAACTGAATCAGTGAGAACTGGTTGTATGCAGCTACGCTCTTCATCTGACTTCAATACTTCAATATTTTGACTCATCTAGAGAGATGCTGTAATTACCTGGGCAATGCTCTGGGTTACAGAGCACTGAGGAGACAAACATTGGATACTTTTGGTACCGAGTGCCTTGGTTTTGCTTCAATTGGTTGTTTTGGGGTCGGGTTTGGTTTTTGGTTGTTTTTTTTTGTTTGTTCCAAAATGTGATGGTCTATTTGAACATCGCAGGATGACAGCAGAGAGCTGTCAGCATTTAAGTGATCTGGTGCTGAGCCAAACCAAAAAGAGGGACATTACCAGCCTCAGAGAGAACAACATTCATGCTTTATCCAGTAACCAGGACAGGCTAAGAAAGCTGAGTGTAAGAGTGTGTGTGCAGACAAGAGTAAGATTAGGATCAAAATCTTAATGAGGAAGTAGGAGGAAGGGGAGACAAGGACATTATAAAAAGAGATGCTTCATCCAAAATGAGAGTATCCACAAGAGACAGCTATTGCAAAATGTCTGCTGCAAGATATTTTATTCCACTTAATTTTCCGGTGTAATTAAATCCAAAGGATAAGTGGGAGGGGAGGCAGAAAGAACGGTTCCTATACTACCCATTAATTATGCTCTTAAGAGCTACTAAGTCTGGGGGAAAAAAAAGGGTTGGCTGACAGTGTTTTCTTAATTTACAAGCTCCAAAGAGTTGTCTGCCATCCAAAAAGAAGCAAGGCCTACTCTTTGTGGAGACTTTAAAAAAAATACTTCTGTGAAAATCTCTCTGAACAAATTTTCCCCTCATTTTAGGGCTACTTATTTCCTGTCACATATCACTTAAGCCACAACTAGACACCAACGCTGAGCAGCTGGGAAAGAAGTGATTTCCTTTTGTTTGCAAGAAGAAAAGCACATGCCAAAACAAAAGACTTTTAAACCAGATTTTTCTTATTTTGGTGCAAGATTGTTTGATTATATACCCTTCCAGCCACCCCTTGGTCTAGCTGAAAGGAATGTCAACAGAACAGTGTTTACAATACAAGGAGGAATAGGGAAGTTCCCCATAAATTTTATTTAGGAAACTGAACAGGGAGAAAACTAGTGAGACTACTGTTGGAAGCACACGTTATAACTTCAACAGAAACGTTCATGAGACTCATCAGTTTCCCATTTAGCCCTTGATTTTGGAATGTAAGAGCAATCCAGAGAGAGTAATAAAAAAGTACCCTGTGCTGAGGAGCAGGTAGGTGGACATCAGGGAGAGCATTATGCTGAACAGTCGCTGAAAGAGAAACGTGGAGCTCAGTAATGGCAACACCAAGGAAGAAACTGCAATAAAAAGAGATCCATCAGTCACTACATGCAAAACATTTCAAGCTCGTTGAGATCACATTCTTCAGATCTTGACACTTTATGAATAGAAATTCAATACTGGTCACATATGTCCTTCTCTTTTCAGAAGCTGACTTCTGCTGAAGAAAACACAATGTTTGCAATGTTTATCAAAAGCCATTTTAGTTCTCCATCAGTTTAATTCCCTGGCTTTCTACCCCAAAGCCTTTATAACTTCTCATGAACTGATGTTAAAAGTCCTAAAGATGATGCAGAAGCAGTATCCCAAAAACCAGTCAAACTTGACTATTTAATTCTACTCTAAGAACCACTGACCATGGCCCTGAGGACCTCTGACAGCTCAAAGACTGCAATTACAAGGCAAGTGCTCCCCTGGATTTGATTAGGTAATCTGACATATTTAGAGGTACAACTGAAAATACTGGCAGTAAACACATAGTTTTAAAACAGGAGTATTTAAGGAACTGCAGGGCACCTATCTGTCATGATTCATGCCTCTTGCCTTCAACTTGTAATACTTTTCTTAAATGCAAGTGTGAGATCTCAAGAGCTGCATGTTGCTCCTTACTGCAGTCCATTGCTTAGCTGCCCAGTCAGCCTTGGTTAGCAGAGTCCATGCCATTCCTGAAGAAACTCCTCTAGCTGGGAAACTTCTGTGAGGACAGTGCCCAATAGCTTGCAAGAGGTGAGGAAAAATGGGAAGACAGGAAATGAGCTACTGAGTATGAGTATACTCAGTATACTCATGAGTATACTCATGAGTATGAGTAAAGAGAGAGGAACACAAAAGAGAATTGGCCAGTACTTGAAGGGAAGAGAGAAGGAAAAGCATTGTTGTGATTTAATCTTTAAATCTGATGTTTTCAATATGAAAAGTTAATGTGTTTATAATGAAGTATGCTGACAAATAATATTGGTGTGATTCTTCATTGTGGTATAGTACCCTTACATTACTGAGTCATTGAAAGACTGCATCAACAGTCCATTAATAATCACTCTACCAGGGAACAGAAATAAAACTATAATATATGGAAAGTGCTCACTTGTGCTTATTGTCATAGTATACATGAGTATTTATAGAAAACATATCAACAAGAGAGAGATGAAGCTGTTTCTAAAACCTGTGGGTCACCATGTTTTATTTCCTGGCTTTCAGCCTTGGCCACTGCCACCATTACAGAATAAGTGACTTCACTTCAAGGGTGCTCTGGACTTCCAGCATCACTTGTAGGTTTCTATATTTAAAGAAGGCCCAACTTGAGGAGGAACTCCAGGGACCTCACCACAAGTCAGAACAGCTGGAAAGAAATTCAGTGTGGCAACTGGCCTCTGTGAATGACACTCAACACTTCAGATGAGTATTACTCAGAGTGCAGTCATAGATGAGAACAGATGAGTGGCTGGTAGTTCCCTTTCATTTCTGATGTGACACATCAGATATTAACCATCAAAAGACAGGTAGGTTTCTGGCTGACCTATACAATCTCTGTATCACAGCATCACAGAATCTTACGGGTTGGAAGTGACCTCTCCTCTAAAGATCATCTAGTCTAACCCCTCTGCCAGAGCACGACCACCTAGAGTAGGTCACATAGAAACTCATCCAGGTGGGTTTTGAATGTCTCCAGAGGAGACTCAACAACCCAGCTGGGCAGCCTGTGCCAGTGCTTTACGTGTTCTCCGCATCCACTGACATCAAACTCCCCAACATTTGGGAAGTTGCTTATGATAGATTTCCACTGATGAAAACTTTAAAACATAATACACACTCATGTAGAAATAACCACTAACATGAAGATGGTTCTAAAGAACATGGGAAGCAGCTGGATTAACTTTATCCCTCATGGTTTTATCTCTGTTTGTGGTTAATGTACACTGCACACACCATACAGAGTAATAGCTGAAGCCAGCTGGACACAGGCCTGGAGGAACTCACTCATCACTAAATCATTTGCCTGGTTCTTCAAAAAACAGTCTTTCTTGAAAAAAAAAAAAATATTAGCCCTAAATTAAAACTTGAAACAAGGCAGGCTTCACATTAATCAGAAGGAATAGCTGAGGAGGGGGAACAATTTGCTAGAAAACTTCAGATGTCTCATTCTCATCATCATACTAACATATTAACACTCATATCAGTATTATTATGAATAAACAGTGATAAATGTGTGTTTCTTATTATATAAAGATAGAAAAAAGTGCAAAATGGGAGTTCAAGTAAGTAACAGTGCTGTTCTTCCACAACTCAGCAAAAAGACACAAAGGAGTTTGTAGTGCAACCTGTAACGGCACTAACCTTGGAAAAAAAAAAAAGCTACAGAAGACCTTGGTACCTTAATTCTTATGATGCCACATTTGTGGTACACACTAGTGACAAGGCAGATGCTAATTGTGGTTATGCTAGTGACAAAGAACCTTCATCAAACAGGACTATTGGGGACATGTGGTTGGATGTCTTAGCTTTTTACCTGCTGAGTTCTGTGTTTGATTATGTAGATTAACTTCAGGAAATACATAAAGCTCCCACCTTGTATATCATAGTCACTTAAAATGGTTACTTCCAGTAAGACTTTGCTAAAATATTGAATACTACTGTGGCAGCAAGTGGACATTTTGGGTACATCCAGTTTACTTCACTTATTTTTATCAGAGAAACACCACCCACAGCAGAGAGAATTTCTAATATACTTTTTGCTCATAACTCTAAACCTATCTGCCCAAATCCTCTCTTAGATGAAAAATGTTTTTCTTTCATCCTTACACATGAGAGAAGGATAACCTTTACCCTCAATTCCTGCTCCAGTAAGTCAAGCAAGGCATCATTGATTTCATTGACTTTACAACTGCACAGAATTCATCCACATAGAGTTCCCTACTTAGCAGGACATGAAGAGTTAGGAATCATGATGGAAAGGAAAATGCTCCAAAGAAAACTACATGATAAAGTGAGCCCTGCTCACACCCACATTGATCACAGAATGGTAGGAGTTGGAAGGGACCTCTAGAAATAATCCAGTCTAACTCCCTCNAGTCTCCTCCAGACTGAACAGCCCCAGTTCCCGCAGCCTTTCCTCATAAGGAAGATGCTCCATCTAAACATTTAAGCTCTAAAACAAATTCTGCATTCCAGATCACTCAGGGATAAACAACGCTTAACATTTTCTAGTGGAGCTCTATAGAAATAATTTTATAGCCAAAATATGAAAGGCATTGCTTTATTGTAGTCCATAATCTCAGTGATAACATTTGAAACATGTAATCATCTGAAGATATTAATTTTAGAGTGGTGAAAAATCCATAGAGTTGTACTTTTCTTTAATAACTAGGTTCTAACATTTCAAATGTACGTTAGCATCACTAGTTCACACGTTTTGCATGGCAGCTCTGAAAAGCATTTCCATACCCCAAGGGTCTCTGCCATCAGCTGCAACTTAAAATTTCTATTTGAAATACAGCAACAATCTTTCCTCACTTCCCTATGCTTACCCAGATCGCTTGCAGAACATCTCAGATCACTCAGTGTTGATAACTCATCAACGTTTGGGTTATTGCTGAGCAGGGGTTGCACAGTGTCAAGGTCTCTTGTGATCCTCTCTCTGCCCTGCCAGCAAGCACAAGGAGCTGCGAGGGAGCATGGTCAGGACAGCTGACCTGAACTAGCCAATACCATAGAACACCATGCCTAGTATAGAAACTGGTGGGATTAGCTGGGAGGAGCAAATTACAGCTCAGGCAGCAGTCAGCGGGTGGTGAGTAATTGCATTGGGCATCACTTGGTTTGGGGTTTTTTTTTGGTTTTGGGCTTTTTTTTAATTATTTGGGTTTTTTTTTTTCCCCTTTCTTTGCTTTCCCCCCCAGTCTCTTTTCATTACAATTATTATTATTGTAACATATTTATATGGTTGTAATGATTATAAGTTATTTCAGTTTGGTTAGGAAACAGTTTTAATCTCAAACCATGACTTTTACTCTTTTTCCCCCCTTTTCTCCTTCTCATCCCACTGGGCTGGGGGGAAGGGAGTGAGCAGCTGCATGGTGCTCAGTCACTAGCTGGTGTTAAACCATGACACCCTAACAGGGGTCTTCAAGACATTTCAGAATATTTAAAAGATAAAGCTACATGTAAATCAAAGTTGCTTGCATTTTATTACAAACCTACAAATAATTTTTGTCAGATAACTTTCCAACACATTCTTCAAAGAACTTCACTTTGGAAAGAATAGTGAACATGTGTAAGAACTACTTAGGAGTCAAATAAAGGAACACATGCAAAAGTTAAATGTTAATAAAAAAGTGTCAGCACCCTGCACCCAACTCTGAACACCACAAACTATCAGCATGCAAGTTTGGGCAGAGGAAGATGTTCTTACCAAGAGTCATCCAGCTAATAATCTGATTCAATATAGGCAATCCCTGCTTGTTCTTAAGACTGTCGTGGGTACTGCTCACAACATATGTTGAAAGTGCAATATTCAGCATCTAGAAAGAAGAAGTCAGACAATGAAACACACAATTAACATATGGATCTCTTGTCATCCCATACTAAATATGTAAATATGCTTCAGAGTTGCATAAACACTTCATCTGAACCAACACAAGAACAGCAGTCTGACGTGCAGAAGTCTGATGTGTAGTGTTGAGTGTTTCTAGCTTTTTTCAACACATGCTTTTTCAAACTTCCCCCAGGTTTGCTTTTTTTTAAAAAATTATTCATTATTATTTATTTGTGCTATTTTAAAATAGTTTCAACAAGTGCCCTGGATCACTGATTTGGCACGATACATTCTTTTGTCAAGAGTAACTACTTAAACACTCAGTGTAAAGCAGAGAAAACATACACCTTTATTTTTTTTCAATGAGCACTTGTCCTCAAACAGAAACCATAAAGAACTAGCAGAACTCTTGGCTTTGCTGGAGGATCAGGTACACGGTGAACAGGAAGGCTAGCTAAAGCAAGAGCTTTGCAGGGGCAGCCTAGCTCCTGTAAGAATATACAGAAGCAGCAGAGCAGACTGGAGGTGGATTTTAAGAGGCAGAAAGGAACTGCAATCTTGGCAGACTGTTAAAATGAAATTGTCTGAACCACCTCAAGCAGAGTGCTCTGCCTTGGAGAAGCAGCGAAGCTGAAAAGGCTGGGGTTTTTTTTGACACCATTCAGTCATCGAGTAGGTACAAAAATACTTTAGGAAAATTACCCCATGAGTCAGTTATTTTTGAAAGATGACAATTATCCAAGAAAATGCTTTAGCCAAGTTTTCAATTACTGTTATTTATTCACAACTCTGCAGTTCCACTAAAAGGCAAATCAAGCATGCACAGTACTTCACAAACATATGCTTTAAAAATGTATTACAAGATATAATTGCTGTTGTGGCTTTTCTAGTGCAAAGCAACTGCACAGCGTTCACATCCATCACTTCTTAACATATGAATAGCTGCCATTCCCCTGACAGAAGAAGTGATACCTAGTGGTAGCTGCCCAGAGGACACTCTTAGCAGTCAGCATTCGTTTTTGGCCCACTTTCACAGGTACTCAGTATCTGCTGTTTCTATAGAATTTCAGGCCACAAGAGCATGTAACTTGGACTTCTGTGTGATATCAATAAGGTAGGTCAAAGCATTAAAGTCTCCACAAGCTCAGGGAACTGGTCCCTTCAGACCTCTGATGTTTATTTGGGATGCATTTGCTGTATTCTCGGCCAGACATCTGCCCTTTCATTTCTCTTTTCAACTTCTTTTAGTGTCATGAGGCCTGGTAATCCCTGTGCTATCCCCTAGCCACTGGTGAAGTCACTTTGCGTTCACTTTGTGTCATCTTCCATAAAATATTTCGTGCCTTGGATGAATTATCATGACCCTAGCATGTTAGTAAACCCAATTTATTTTTATGCCAGTGTCCAGGGAAGGGCTTAGCATCTACTTTTGAGACTCCTGTGTTTGCAGTTTAAGTAATGTTCAAATTGCTCTCAGCTTTCACTAACATCTCCAGGACCGCGGAACAGCGCAGATGCAACTCGGAGATGCAAACTGACGTCTCTAGCTAAGAATTTATCTTCTTTCTCCCTTCACAACCTTCTTTGAAATTCAGAGATTATTCTTGAGCAGTTTAAGAGCTGCCCTCTGAGAAATAGTCATCTGTAGGTTGCAGCTAGAAAGAGGAAACCAAGGGTGACATCTGCAGCCTCAATACCTCTTCACCAGCAGCTCTGGTTGGGAGCTCTCCTAAGCAGCCAACAAGATAACAACCCATAGAGAGAAAGGTAGGAGAACCAGCATCCTCAGTGGGACACTATACAAGGCAGTTTATTTCTCCTAATTCTGAGGAGAAAACTAACAAACTGACCACTTTGGATACATATGAAGTTCAGTACTTACAGAAATAACAACTTGGCTCAACATTATCAATCAATAGAAAACAGCAGTGCTTTTATTAGTGCAGCAAAAACTGGACTTCCCCTATGAAATTGCTGGCAAAGAGAAACTAGTGTTCTCTCCATCAAAATAGTTAATTACTAACAGTGAGTACTGCAGCAGTCTCACTGATGGATAATAACTAACTCCTGTTTTCACTGTTGTGGTGGTTTAGCCCAATACCCACCCAGTCATAATATCACTCCCTCTCCTAAACCGGACAGGAGAGAGAGAGGAATATAACAAACTGCTTGTGAGTTAAGAACAGAGAGATAAAACTTGGCAATTAGCGTCACGGGCAAAACAGACTCAACTTAGGGGGAAAAAGGTTTGATTTATCAAAGAGACAATGAAAGCAGGGAGATGAGAAATAAAACTGTCTTAAAACACCTCCCCCCACCCCTCCACTTCCCG
>WBNH01008727.1:102103-152026 GCA_013401255.1 Urocolius indicus | reverse complement strand
GTGGCCTCCATGGGCTGCAGGGGGACAACCTGCTTCACCATGGTCCTCACTCCATATCACAGGGGAGCCTTCTTCTCGGTGCCTGGGCACCCTCCTCCTCCTCCTTCTCCACTGACCTTGGTGTCTG
The DNA here is from genome assembly GCA_013401255.1 of Urocolius indicus. NCBI lineage: Eukaryota > Metazoa > Chordata > Aves > Coliiformes > Coliidae > Urocolius > Urocolius indicus. Next base: position 151,899 of record WBNH01008727.1, on the reverse strand, counting down.
CGGAGATGTTTTCACATTCTCTCTCCCTGTTGCTGCTGCATTTCTGCAACTGCGCAACAACTTCTTCTTCTTCACAAACTTCTTCTTCTTCATGTTATTCACAGAGGTGTTACCTCCACCACTAATTGGCCAGGCCTGGGTCAGGTGCAGGGTCCAGCTTAAAACTGACTGGCCCTAATCCTGTCAGCTACAGGGGAAGCTTCTGGCAACTCACTTTGTTTAAAGAAGCCACCTCTATAGCCCCTCTGCTACTGAAAAACCTGGCCCAGGCCAAAACCACTACAACCATTCTTGAAGCCTTAATGACTTCTCAGAATCATTGAGGTTGGAAAAGGCCTTTAAGATCAACGAGTCCAATGATAAACCTCACCCTGCCAAGCCTACCACTAAACCATGTCCATAAGCACAAGATCTACAGGCCTTTTAAATATTCTTTTCTGCTTCAGTCAATATTTGGAGGAAAGTGGTACACAGAAAGACCTGTAGCAAATTAGTCTGTCTTCTCCTTTCCCAAAATGAAGAAACATCAAACAACCAATCTTAGATAGATTATCGAAAGAAAGCATAACCTTCAGGGACTGACTCCAAACACCACATATGGGGCAGATGCAAAAATTACTTTTAAGAAGCTGCCTGGCAGATGCAAAGCAGGAAACTGATTGTGTATGCTTACCTAGATGAAGGTCAGTGCCCCAATTGCTGTCTGTTATTGCAAAATAGGTATGTTTCATCTGACTAGAGGATTCACTTCACCCTTAAAAGTACCTCAGAGCTGTAAATCAAAACTCATGCATTCTACGTGCTCCAAACCAGCATTTTTGAAGATTAATCCCTTCCCTGTCCCCATTGAAAAAGCCAATCTCAAAAGAACGAGGACAAGAGAATGCCATTGCCTAGAAATATTAGTCTTCAGACAAACATTTTCCTTTTGTATTCCTGTACATTTAAGAGCAACTAAATGCAATCTAACCACAAAACAAGTTACTTAGAAACAAATAATGCCTCTGTAATGTCTTTTCTTCCCCTCTAGGCCTAAATAATCTCCCCTCCCAGTCTCTTCTTTACCCAGAGTGTGAATGGTGGATCCCATGTTTTCCATTCCCAAGTAAGCTTTTGAAATAAAAATCTAATAGAGGCTAGTAATTAGATGTCACTATTCTAAAACAGCCTCTGATCAAGAAGCAATTTGAGGAGCTTTAAGATCTCCTTAAATGTTGGGAAAAAGACAAAGGCGTTATTCCCTGAACATGCAGGCAGAACATTTTAATCTAATGAAGTATCTCAGGGCTCCGTGAGTGAATTTCCCGATTCTCTTAACTTGGCTCAAGAATAGTCTGGCATTACTTTTTGGCTACAGATCTATTTCTTTACTATCATCATTTGTGGACTTCACAAAATTACACCACATGAGATTCTACAGCAGTTGTGTGATGAGTTGACGCTGGCCAGCTGCCCACCCAGCTACTCTCATTCTCCCATCCAACAAAACAACTTGTTTTCTGCCATTCCAGTGAGAAATTCATTGCTGAACATATACTGAAAATATCTGTCCTAAATGCTTAGGAAAGGAACTGATAACTCTTTCCCACAGTTAAGCTGGAAAAGTTAAGTGCAACTACATTATACGTGAGTGCACACTCAGGTAAAGGCATTTTTTACATATGTTATGTTTTCCCCTCCTTCATTTAATCAATTTGAGCTCTATACCTAAATGAGAGATATAATGAATGCATCATTTAGCTCAATAAGAGACTCCAGCAGATAAGTCATGACCAATAAACCTGTTCCTGAAATAAACCCATTATCTTGTAATAAGTTGTTCTTTTATAAAAAAAGAGGACAGCAGACATGTAAGGTATTATTAGAATCTTAAGGGCTCTCTAGAACTTAATTAGCACCTACTATGAAAAGATCTACCTTTTTCATGAAGGTAGAAAGAAAAAAAGAATCTCATCTTTCATCTAAAAGAAGATTTAACCAACAGAAAACCAGCTCAGTATCAGTCTCACACTGCTATTCAACAACCAGTGGCTAGGAAGAACCCACTGAACCAGAAAGCCTGTCCTTGGTATGCATTTGCCGTTCCTGCAAAGGTCACTGGAAGTAACGCGCACGGACTGAAGGCAGGACAAACTCTAAAACTCTAAGTAGAACATCAAAATGTGTATGCACATCTATGTATCAATACACATAAATATGCACAGGATGAACTTTTGGAAACACAGTGTTGTGACATTTAAAAATGAATATTACCATGACCATGTGGTTCTAATGAAATAATCAAGGGAAAAAAGTTTAGGAACAATCATTTTCTTCTGAAAATTGTGGCCTTTAGTAGGAACGGGTTCTTAGAAAGTAGGTAAACATTTACATGTAAAAACCCCCTAATATACAGAATTACTGAAAAGCAGCAACTGACCTGACAAAAATGTACTTTCAGATCTTCATTATTTCTGTACTTATTTTCACTTTTACAAAGAGGTGCCAATGAGAAGCAAGAGATCAAGAAGGTCAGCAAACCAGTTGTTATTCTGTAAAAGCAAACAAAAGATCCAGGAAATATTATGAAAAGCTTCAGGAAATTTTCACAGAGGTGCTCCTCACTAAGATGAAATAATTAACTACAGTATCAAGACTTAATGCATTATGGAAACTTCATATCCATCTTTAAAGAAACCCCAACAAAACACAATCCAGAATCAAGTGTGGATTTTGGTTTGGCTTTTGTTTCAGTAGTGGTTGGTTGGGTTTTCTTGGGGGGTGGGTTTGTTTTGTTTTGTTTTTCCATACAAGCTTGCCATCCACAAATTCAGCTACACCCTTTTCAGTGGCCAAAAAAAAAACCAACCCAAACCCTCTCATTTGGCCACACATCTGATCTGTCACCTATTATTTTTAGGGGTTTTTTATTACCTCCAAATAATACTTTGAGCAAAATAGTATCAGTGACTTAAAGTTTGAGGTTTTAAACTTTATCAGGTTTGTCATCTAACAGAGTAATTATACTACCATCACTATCAAGTACATAGCTTTGTTTAAATTCAGCACTAACAGAGGGACCGTCATTCATCGCATAAACACAGGAAAAAAATATACTGCTTGGCATTATTGAGTAAATCTGCCAGCTATGACACTGTTCCAAAATAACAGATGTGATTCACTAAAAGATCAATACTAGTATCACTTCCGACTGTCTCCCTTCAGTCACCGAGCAAGCAGAGGAAATGTAAATGCAGCAGAAGTTTTTGTATGTGTTTCTTTGTCGTGCTACAGCCTTGATATGGAAGTAGTCATAACACCAAGTCCTTGCTGGCACTTGTCCCTTGGCATCCTCACTGAGAAAGTACTGACAAAAACATCCATTTATGACTGCTTCACTCGTGTTTTCTCAGGCAGAACACAAAAATGTACAACTCCCTCATATTCAGTAAAATGAGGTGATACAGTAAAATGAGGAGATACATAGATGAATCTCAAGAGCAATTTTCAGGTAATGATCTAACCAACACAGGAACACTAGCTGCAGGCTACTCACTCACAGAATGGAGGTTGTAAGGTATACTTGGAGATCAGTCTAGTCCAACTCCCTACTCAAAGCAGTGCCAACTGCAGTAAGCTGTTCACGGCCATGACTATCTGTGTTGAATACTTCCACTGATGGAAACTCCACAGCTTCTCTGGGAAACCTGTTCCAGTGCTTCACCTCCCTCAGTATAAAAATGTTCAAATAAAATTTGCTGCTTCTGCATTTTGGCTCAGGCGCCCATCCCAATCAGCACTAGGGCCACATTTTCCCATATCTTCCTTTTGCTGCCATATGCTGCCTTGTACTTTACATTCCACATCAGATTCAGCTCCAGGACAGCTTTGGCTTTCCTAACCTATGCTGTACATTTAGATAGCATCTCTATGTTCCTCCTGGGTCATCTGACCCTGCTTTCACCTCCCGCATGCTTTCTTTTAATGACAGTTGAGTCAGGAGCTCCCTGTTCATACCATACAAGTTTTATTAATGTACTGAAGAAGCCCTGACTGATACATAACGCCACTGCTCAAGAACATATTTAATAAATGCACCTATTTCTCACTGGCACTCTAATTTCTCCCTCATGTATCTTCTGTCCCAGCATGTCCCTATCTTCAATATTGTGAAGTGTCACATATATTTTTAATTGTTGCTTCAAGCTTTTTCAGCTTCAAAACTCCCTTGACTAGATTCAGACAGGCACAAAGTGTTTCAGGGGTGCAATGTTTCATTAGAAGAATAAATAGGAAGATGTACAGCCTGAGTAAGGTGAATATAAAGCAGCATAAGAGAGGAAGACTCGAAGGTAATTTAATTCCATTTTGATTTCTAAGCTATGCTCAAATGTTCTAAAGAATAAACCCCCACCAGTTTGGACCAGCAGAAATACATACACATATATACAGTTGAAAGGTTGCAATACAGCCAAAGCAAATCTGTCCTGAATATTTCTAATGTGCCCAAGCATCAAGACTAAGAAGAGTTTTCAACAGAGAGATTTAAAGCATACTGAAAAACATTAAGGCAGAATGGCACTAATTTTGGAAATATCTGGGCTCATAATGCTACCTGCAATCATATATTACTGCTGAAATCCCATATTTTACTGAGGATCAGGCACCATAGCTCTGATGGGGCATAATATTTTCTACCAGACAGCAGAAGGAGCCCTTGCAGTCTTGGGTCAATTTAAGTCCCTCTCTGCAGTAAGTACAACAGTACCACAAGTCTAATGCCTTCAGGCCAACCACCTGGATTGCATCCAGACATGAGAGAATGCTTGTATGATGAAAGAGTAGCTCACAAGAGGAAAGTGACAGATGACAAAGATGTACTAGAAAAAAATGCAAATCAACATCTGTAGAGAATCAGACAAGCATCACCAGAAAGTAAAATGCAGAAGTAAGAAGAAGAATCAGAAAAAGAAGAGATAAAGGAGACACCGAGGGAGAAGAGAGCTCAGACTATCCTATTTGTTCTGTTCCCCTGAATATCTCATTAGGTACAGAGTGCTATTTCAAAGACAGTTTATTCAAAATTAGATAAAAGAATTCAGAAAGGCTCCATCAAAGTAAATTGCTTTTGAGCAAATGCTCTTATTCACACATGCCAGCGCTATTTACCATGTTTGCACCCCAGTGAAGCGCCTCCTTTAATGATGATCTTTATTTTAATGTAAAATTTGCCAATATTTTAACTGTGAGAAATGTTTCCCTCGACAAGAAATTACAGAACAATGCAAAGAGCAAATGGATGTGGCAAAAGAATTAAAAGTCTATTCTCATTCACATTAGTGAATAACTGAGGTCTCTGTAATCATGTTATTTAAATTCTGAATTTCAATACCTGTCTCAGCCAGCTTTCAAGAATATAGTTCTTCATAAAAAATCAGCCTAAATTTTCAATATCAAAGAGGAAAAGAAAATGTCTAAAGAACAACATGAGATTCTTACACCAGAGGAATGTTTGATTCTCTTCCTACAACAGGCATTAAAGGAAATATTGCCAGAAGCACACACAGAAGAGTCCAGGTCAATGCTGTTCTCTAAAATAAGAAAAACAAATAGGATTTTTTAGAGGTCATGTGGATATACAGTCTATCTAATAAAAAACACACTTCAGTAAACTATTAACAGCTTCTAGCATCTCCCACAGGTAAAACCTCTGGCTCTATCAAGAGTACAATTAACTAAAAAAAAAGAGGTCACAGGGTGCCTGGTATTACAGAAGTTCAACTTAATACAGAAAAAGCTGTTAAAATCCTATGACATACAATGTGAATTAAAGCTAAGTTTATACTTTTAGGCACTTTCTTCAAGTGTGGCCTCCACACACGTTGCTGTCACCAGAAAGCTGATGAGTAACATTACGGAAGAAAGGAATAAAACTAACCTCATCAGAAGCTAGCAGCAACAAACTAATCACCAGTTCTCTAGCAATATGGTATCATTTTCCAGTCTTTATTTAAATTTGAATGCCATTTGATTTAACCACCATCATTGTCTAAGCAGTTCTCTAAATTCTTTGCTAGGAAAAAAAAATCCTATCCCAGGTATTTTACTCTAAATAGAGGCATTAATTGCTATTATTACTTGAAGTTTTCAAGCTCAAGTCAGATTCAAGATCCTGAAAGGAAATTTTTAATGCTAGAAAACGTCACCTGTGTACATTCAGCTTTAAGACAAAGTACTTGACATTACAAATACAATTGAAAATTTGAAAATAAACAAATTCTAGCTTCTATCGACAGTTCCTGCAGAGCAAAACTTTGCAATTTGACTCAAATTTTGTTTAATTAAAATGTTAGTGTCAACCCAGAATTCCAGGTTTTGGGTAACCTGTGAAATAAACTAATGTTATTAGGTATCCTGTTTGAACAAACTAATTGAGGAAATGGCTCTTACATTAAAGGTTGTGCTACTTCACACCTGTGTCTAACAAAAGGGATTTCTTTTTCCCTGGAAAAACAGTACAGAAAGCTGCCTCTGAGGGATGATGCACGCCAGCTGATTGCAGACAATAATGAATGGACAAGCATTTTTCAATGTTTTTTTTTTTCTAAAATAAATGAACGTATTATTTAAATGCTGGCACTTTTACCAGTCATGCACGTCAGTGCTTTTGCCACTGTGACAATTTGATGAATCATGTGTATTTCATATGATTTTGTTGAGTATTTTTCAGATATCATTAACAACACAAAACTGATAGCTAACTTTGAAATTCTTAAGCAGTCTTGTTACTTATCTTGTAAAAGAGACCTATCCAGATTGTATTGAAGTCCCTTGCCTTGCTAAGTTCTGCTCATGACAAAGATTAGAATAAGAGCCTAACTGAAGAAGCGTCTAAAGTAGCATTCCCAAGAGACCAGTCCCAGCATCCTAAGATGCAATCAGCTGTTAGACATTTAAAATGTTATTTTTAACCAAAACAATACAGTACCTTTGCTTGAACCCATATCTGTGTGATCCTTGGCCAGACAGCGAAGACAAGAAGACCAATGGTAAGTGTAAAGCGGTAGAAAAAGCTGAAGACCTTAAAAATGAGATAAAATCCAATAGAAGATTTAAAACCAAGCCTATTGATAAAGCTTACATTTCCTCAAAGGGGTAGCAATGAGACATCCTGTTGATACATACAGATAAAATACTTACTAGTATTTCAATTCCCAAGGTACAAACCAAGAGGAATCCTATAGAGTGACTGATTCGAAGTGACAAGAGATTTGCAGCAAGGCCTTGAATAACAGGAAGTCTGTTCAAAATGATGGAACAAGATAGTAATTATTCTAAAAAAACAGAAATAATGTCGGGTGTTATTTTTGAGGGGTCAGAGCACAAGACATGTTTTGGGTATTGCTGACCCTGTCCTGCTGTTTAGAAACAGAATGAGTGATGGTCTGAGGCTTTCCTTCTGCCCAGTTTTACTTGATATAACATCTACAATAAAACCCTTAGGCTTTTTCAATCCCATTTCTGGTACCTCTTTGACAGTATTTGGACAAGCTTCAGGTTATTCTTCTTTATGAACATGTTTGGTTATGCTGTGCTTAATGTCCATCATAACTGATAAAACAGTCAGGAGTTTTAGAGAGAGAAAAAAAATCCCCAGTTAGCTTTTCCAGTGTTTTATGAGGCAGCTCATTATCTAACTGCAGTTGGACTTATTTTCTCTGAATAGTACCAAGTTGGTATTTACAGAATTGCTAGTAGATTAAGTAAGTAATAGAAATCAGAAGGTAACAAGCATTTTTGGATTTGGAGTAAAAGGAGACCCAAACAAGACAAGTTTGTTTTAGTATCAGAGCACAACCCTCAACATGACTAGCAAATGTTTTCTAAAATCAGCTGGAGCTCAGCATGCTTGACACTTTGCAGGAGCAGACTATTTTAAAATTACTGAAGAAAAAGAACAACAACAAAAAAAGACAAAATAAGTCTGCCACTACAGGTATTTGCACAAGATTTCAGCACTCTTTTGCTATAGTTATGATAGTACTAACAACCTTTTGTCTTGGAAAGACATTAATTTACTTTTCCTAATAGAAAAGATATCTTCTAGAATTGGCAGCTGTTATCAGTCAGTTTGGAAACTACTGTATAATACAAACCAGAGTCCTCTGGAATGTCTCAGGAAGCATTTTAGGAAGTTTAATAAAATGACATTTAACTTTTTCTCTCAAACTTATGGGAAAAAATTAATTGTCAACAAAAAGGAAGCAGAGACTTGATTTTATAAAACATTCTTCGTAAAATATATTCTTTACTTACTCTCTCACAACTGCATACCATACTGGTACTGGCAAGAGACAGTATATGTAGTATGTCCAAGGACATGTCTGAATCAACAGGAAGAAAGCTATTATCATTCCAACAAAGGCAAAACCGTAGAAGAGAGCAGCAGATTCCTGAAAAACAAATTGTTGGACAAACATCCATAAAACAGCAACAAAGTGTTTTAAAATGCACACTACTTTCCATTTTTCAGCTACACAGTAAAGCAGATGTTATATTTACACGGCCACTCCAGTTGCCTCATGTCTATGTACACAACTCTTGATGTTGTTTCTAGACAGATGACCAAAACCAAAAACAACAGTAGGAATTTAAGATCTAATTCTAAGTATGTGTCTACATACGGTCCTGCAGTAAAATCTGCACAGGCGAGGAACACTTTTACAATCTGGAAGCCCAAGGGATTAATGCTATATATGTTCAATGGATACTTAAAATCCATTGCAACTCAGAGATTCTAAGAGTCTTGGAAAAAAAAAAGCTCTTAAATTTAGATTCTAAAACCAGACTTGGAGCATGATCTTTTGAGTTCAAGTTCACAGCATATAGTCAAAACATTTAATGGAAAATCCAACAGCAGGTGTTTTCTCCTCCTGCTTGAGACAGCTGCAAAAGAAATAATGAAACTAAAATGTAAAGCGTTAACTCTTACTGGGAAAAAAAAAAAACAAACAAAAAACAACCACTTTCCAGGAACTAGGGATGGCTACTGAAGGAGGCTTGTGATCAGCCTTACACAGGAGAGACAGTCATACTCAAACCACAATTTCAAAATACAACAAAGAGTTACACAGCACTAAAAAGTTTCTAGCATAGCTAGAACTGCTGTTATATTTAATCCTAACCTACTACACCAAGTCTTGGGCTTTCCTAAAAAAACAACCAATAAAAAAATTAAGATATGAGCTCTAGAAAATTCTCCCTACCGTGTCCTCAAAGAAACACGTTCTCAAACTGAGAAAGCTGTAACGAGGAACATCCAAGAAAAACAGGAAAGTTTCAGAATGAGTATGCTCAGACAGATAGGCTAATCCTTAATCATCAGGGAGCAGCAATCTCTTGTTAGGGCCAAGAGGAATATTTACACAAGTACCTACATCTGCCTTTTACCTGGTCATTGAACTGCTCTTCCTTATTTAGGGACATTAAGATATCAGACAGATTACCGGTAAGGGAAAATTATGTATATATTTTAAAGAAACTATTTTATCTTTATATATTGCAACTTGACATAGCAAAGGCAGCTTTAGTGACTCAGTAGTCTCTACTGTATCGTGCAGGCAATGACTAAAGACACTGTTTTCTTCTATGTGAATGGCAGCTTCTTTGAATGAATTACACAGTCAGATATATCACTATGTAAATATGCCAAGAAGAAAAGACATTCAATTAAGAGTTAACATTTTGTCTCTCCTCACCCCATAACTGACATACAACTGCCTTGATCTAAACTGACAGAAAATGCAAGTTCGAAATGATTTTTAAAATACAATTTCTGCTAAGACATGACATTAAATTAAGAAAACAATATGTCATCTAGAAAGCTGACCTAATGCTATTCAGGTTTATTGGTCTTAAATTTCACATTTGCTGACATATAGACAGAATAAGTGTGTATAGCTATGATATACACACAATATAATTCATCATTGACTCAGTAAACACATGCAATCAACATTTGATTCCATATGGGGTCATAAATATTATAGAGTTCAATATAGTTGGTCATGCATTGAAAACAGAAACCAGATTCGCATTTCCTGTGGATGTTTCAAAATAGATTAAGAGGTTAGGCTTCTTGCTAAACAAAACAACACACTACTCTAAAAGGAAAAGAAAATCACATGCAGCATAAGAAGCCCAAAACTTTTAAAGATGATGTATGCAGTTTCATTATTCAGAAGCTCCTTTCAGATTTTATAAGGCTGTGCTTTGCAGAAGACTATTTGTCAACGCAGATTAGCTTCTCAGCAAAATTCTTTAGGTAGCTCCAATATTATCTGTAAATCAAATAACTTCCACATATGAAACATTAGCTTCACACTGATTCTGCAAGTATTTAGGAACACTAAAAAAGGTTTCTACAGAAAAAGGCCTCTTAGCAAAACAGAGGAAAGAAAAGTTCCATAGACAATTAAGAAACCCTTTTTTCCCCTACTAGCATCAAAAAAAAAAACTTTGTCTTCAACAAGTAAAATCAATATACAAAATGAAAATATGATGCCAACTAAAAATGTGAAGGTTTTTTTTACTCAGTCTATTTATCATAATTATTTTGTTCATATCTAACATAACATGCATCTTGGATTATGTGTTTTCAGTTATTTGATGAAAAAAAAACCTAAATCACATAGTACAGCACTTATGAATATTTTCCATTTCCATTTTGTTTGATCATTTTCATTAAAAGCCAAGACTATCTCATTTCAGACAGTAGTAAAAACTTCGAGTTAGCATGACAGGAGTTTTCTGAGAGTAATGCATTGAAAACAGTGAGGCTGTTTCGTGAGTGCTCATTCCCATTGACATTACCAAATGAAACAATGCCTTTTATTCTGAAAGAAATTCTTGAAGTTTAGGAGATTCCCCTCTCTAGCTTTAATCTTTCTCTAGTCAAATACTAGCTTTTTGCCTCTTCACGTTGTTGAGGTATCTTTTTCCTCATGAATGATTGAAAGTAAATTAATTTCCTAGGATTTTGTGCTTTGTGAAAAATCAGACCATAATCATTTTGTCAAAAAGAGTTTCCTTCATCTTTCATGTCTTCTGCTGCACCCTTACGAATCACAAAGAGCAAGCCTACTCGTGAAATCACAGTTCGTCTTTCTATTAAAACAGGTTATACATTTTAAAAACAGCACCATTGGACTGCACGGCTTCTTAAAAGTGATTTCACATTGCCAAAGAGGAGAGGAATGAAATAATTTACGTGTTATTTTTTTTTTGTCCTTACAGTAAAGAACAAAAATCAAAATGGAAGCCTGAAGTCTGTCTTCTTCTAAACAAGTATTATTGTAACAGTGTTAACTTTACTACAACTAGTGCCAAAAACTGACTTCTGGTTAAAGACAGACCCTTTAATAATTAAGTCACTATGTTTGCTTACACTTGCATTAGCATCTAGCAAAATACATAGCTATAGGAAGGAAGGAACTCAGAAAGCAAGTATTGCATACTCAGACTTACACTGCTTAAAAATACTGACTCTAAATGGATCAAACAGTAACACTGCACAGGATTACTGCAGCTGGAACAGCTTGCCAGTTTCCACATATAGTCAAAAGAAGTGGAAGGCGTGCAATTTGTCCTGCAGAGAGAGAGAGTGATCACACATACAATGCTGATAAACGAATAGATAAAAACCATTGCATGTTTCCAACCTACCTTATTATTAGCCTGGACAGTCTTGGTCAAATTGGTATGAGTCTTGATAATCACCAAAATCACATACATAGTCCAGCCCACAAAACTCATTGCAATACTTAGACCCAGGAATAGTCTATCGTAAGTATGGTAATAAGACAAGCCTTCCAAAGCAAGATTAATCAGGGTTTTGCACAGAGATACCTGTAGACAGATAAAACACATAAGAACAAGAGGTATAATTTATACATAGTCAACACAAATTTTCAGGTTCTACTGCTGAAATGCACAAAATGTCTCTGACAAGAACATGTGTGACAATCTAACAGTATTAGGAAATCAAAAAGAAAACCTGCTCCCACAGAAAAACGGATCCATTGATTTTAACTGAGCTATTTTCAATTTACGTTAAGGTACATAAAAAAGCTCAAGGTATAAAAAAGATTCAGTTGTCCTGTGCATAAAATAGTAATTTATTACCTCAAGAAAGATATTAGGGAAAAAGAAGAGTGGATTCCTAACACATAATAGAATCATTCTTCCATGCATATGGCAGGTTAAATGTAACCTTACATATTCAACTTTTTCATATACTTTTAAACATAAAAGTCAGTGACCAAACTAAACCTGTTAAAATGAGAGACTTCTTTGTATCATTTAGCTCTACAAATTATTTCTGTGAGTGCCAGAATACAAGCACTGGTGAACTGCATCCATTGAATACCCTGTCACACAGGGAGTGGTAGAAAACACTTAGGAAAGTAATACTAGAACCGGGAAGCACAGAATGATTTCACATATGGCATTCAGTCTCTGAAGAACTGAAATGTGAAATTAAAACCAAGAACAGGTGTTTTAGGTAAAACAATACAATCAGGATCTATGGTGGAGCTAGATATCATACTGTTTTTTCAGGCAACTAGAATTCATGCACTGCATTCCCCGGTTGCTCAATTTCTCCTTTGCTACAGTGGAAAATAAAAAGATAGACTGTGTGTTAGTATACTATGAAATGGTCATAGTTTAAGAAGTATTAGGAAAAATACAGCAAGTCAGTATTATTCATTAGAACTCATGCCAAAACGCAAACTTTTGGAGACTAACAGCATCGTTTTATTTGTGTTAGTGAGATGTGCATCATAAGGAAGGAAAAAAGTTTTATTTGCCAATTTCGTTTCAAGTTAAACAAATGTAAATATTTAAATGTAACAGAGGTTTGTGTAAAAGTCTGTAGAAGGCATACAGCAATCTCACACTTACCGCATCATCGTATTTCTGCTGCTGAATATATAGCCTTGCTTTCCTTAAGAAGTTGATCTGTTCAGATTCAGCAAGTGGTCTGTACAGCAATAAAAAGAGATATTAATGTTTCTTCTTTACATGAGCAGAGGAAGAGGTAGAAAAAAACCCAAACTTTGTAATAAGAACGTTACTGTGGAATGACACACATACTAAAACATTCTGAACTTCTTTAAAGGTGATTAGGAATGAATCCATTCCTCTATATTCATCTTCACACTTGCATAAACACTGTTGCTAACATCAAGATCTTTGCTTTAAGAGACATTCCTTTTATGTAGACGTTCCCATCTAACACTGCTCAAAATGCACTCATTCATTATTATTGACCACTGATCTGGACAAGAAGCACTACACATACAAGAATTAAAGCCATTTAACTGACTTGATAGGTGTTCAACGAGCAGATGAATTGTTTAGGTTCCACACTAACAGTAGATGATACCTTACAATCTTCGCTTTGAAAACTAAGAGCATATCTCTTGTTACACAGGGAGCTGTTAGCAGGGTTCCCAGAGCAAGGAAAATGCAGTTACCTGGCTACACTGAGGTCAGCGATAAAAATCTCTTTTATTTTAATGATTTTGGTAATCAACCTAAATAATCACTACAGTTCTTCCCTTACAGAAAGTAACAACATGGACAGACATCCAGTCAACAAACTTCAACCAAACAAAGGGGGAAGGAGACATTTTTTCTGTACTCTTTTGGTTTTTTTCCAAGGATGGCAGCAGGCCAGAGGATCCCAGGCTTACCCATGGCAACTTATAAGCCACAACACAATCACTGTCACTCTAGGCACCACAGGCAAACCTATCACAGGTCACAACCTTGAGAGCTGATGAACACATACAGCAGATTTTTCTTCATGCTTTTCACACTGCCACTGTGGCACAGCATCATGTCCTCAGCACACCCAGCACACGATGTTCCTAGTTGCATGCCTGTCCCCCTTGCTCTCCTTCACATGCCTTATACACAACTAACTTCACGGTTCAGGCTGTGCCAAATCAAGACCGGCTCTGGGTTCTCACTCCTACTGTTTAAATCAGAAGCAATCATCTGTGTGTTCACTCAGCTGAAACAAAGGGGAAGGTCTCAATCTTAGACAACTACTGCATGGAAAATGGTAATCGCTGCTGCTTCTAAACATGTGGGAACCAGTTTTGTCCACAGCTCAGAAGGAGCTGATACATCAATATCACATTGACAATACATACACAAAATCTTTTAGCCTTGAAATATATGAAAAGGATTCTGTGCCTGAATAATCTGAATTTTTATTACCAACAGCATCCTGGTGTATTTTGATACCATTTCCTGGAGTTCAGAGCACAGCAGTACTGTTCAGGAGATTTGTAGAACACTGGGTAATAGCAGCAGTAATGTACCTTACTTTTGAGAAAAGTAAACGATACCATTAAAAACAATTGACTCTTCTCAATCTAAAAAAGACTCATAGAATGACATGTTAAGGTCCTGTGAAAAAGGAAGAAGGAAGGAAAAGATGATGACGAAGTGATGGTAAGTGATCACTTGGGAAGAGCAGAGGATTTTAGAAAAGAAAGTTGAATAATAGCAAGGTGAATGTTGGTTGCTCCTGAACCTCATGGCACATCCTGTCTCCCATAGCATCCTGGCAGCAGAACTGAGAAAGTGTGGGCTGCATGATTAGGTGGTGAGGTGGGTTGTTAACTGGTTGAAGTGAAGAAGGCAGAGAGTTGTGATCAGTGGAGCAGGGTCTAGTTGGAGGCCTGTATCTAGTGGAGTCCCTCAGGGGTCAGTGCTGGGACCAGCACTGTTCAATATATTCATTAATGACCTTGCTGAGGGAACAGAGGGCATTGTTAGCAAGTTTGCTGATGATACTAAACTGGGGGGAGTGGCTGACACACCAGAAGGCTGTGCTGGCATTCAACGAGACCTGGACAGGCTGGAGAGTTGGGCACGGAGAAATCTAATGAAGTTCAACAAGGGCAAGTGTAGGGTCTTGCATCTGGGAAAGAATCACCCCATGTACCAGTACAGGTTGAGGAATGAACTCTTAGATGGTAGTGTAGGGGAAAGAGACCTGGGGGTCCTGGTACACAGCAGGATGACCATGAGTCAGCAATGTGCCCTCGTGGCTAGGAGCCAATGGCATCCTGGGCTGTATTAGAAGGGCTGTGGGCAGTAGGTTGAGAGAAGATTCTCCTCCCCCTCTACTTTACCCTCACAAGACCGCATCTGGAATATTGTGTCCAGTTCTGGGCCCCTCAGTTCAAAAAGGAATGGGAGATGCTGGAGAGAGTTCAGTGCAGGACCACAAAGATGGTGAAGGGAGTGGAGCATCTCGCTTATGATGAAAGGCTGAGGGAGCTGGGGCCCTTTAGCTTGGAGGAGGCTGAGGGGTGACCTCATTAATGTTTACAGATATGTAAAGGGTGGGTGTCAGGAGGATGGAGCCAGGCTCTTCTCGATATCCAATGATAGGACAAGAGGCCACAGGTACAAGCTGGAACATAAGAGGTTCCAGAGAAATATAAGGAAAAAATTCTTCACTGTTCAGGTGAGGGAGCACTGGCACAGGCTGCCCAGATGGGTTGTGGAGTCTCCTTCTCTAGAGACATTAAAAACCCACCTGATGAGTTCCTGTGTGACCTACTCTAGGTGGTCCTGCTCTGACAGGGGGATTGGACTAGATGATCTTTTGAAGTCCCTTTCAATTCGTAAGATTCTGTGAAAGTCAACCTTACAGCTCCAGAAGCCAAGGTCTACCAGCATACAGCCAGCAAGTGCACACCAGGGGAGATGACAACTCAAGTTAGGCTCAATTCCTCAAGTAGGTGAACCATACCCAAGTACTGCCCTCAAAGAAATCTGTAACCCTCAAGTTTTGCAAAGTTTTTCTGTCAGGGGAAAGAGAACAAAACACCAATGCAAGGTGGGAGTTTTCACCATGTGTGGATATTAATAGGAGGAAAAAAAGGTATCTTAGCTTTAAGGGTAGGATTTTAAAAGATCAGGAATAAATATTAAGCAGCTTTATTTAGGACTTAAATACACCCAAGATGTTCCTATGTTCACTGTCTCATTTTTATTGTTTTACTCATACTATTTTCCATGGATTTTATCCTTGTCACATTCAATGCAAATTTTCAATATGCTAAATTTATCTTTCACTTCATATCCCTAGACATTCAGCAATAAACCCCTTAATTATCTTTTTACACTCAATTAATCTTTTTATTATTAATGAAAAATAGTCCTTACCTATTCCTTCTTAGATGACAGGACCTGGGATCTCTACATAGATGGTGTAACAGAATAAACGGGGTTTTTAAACAGTAAAGCTTCAGTAAGTCAAAGGCAGAAGGCAATTATTTTGTCAAATAGGGCTACCTCTAGCAGGTGTACTGTTAATTTTCAATAGCTACCATCATACCACACATTTTACCTTACTTCCATATGCTTGCTTTTCAAGATGCTGAATTTACAGTTGTCTACAGACTGTTTGTGCAAAATCTATGAATTCTGACAGAAACTCAAGGAGTATTCATACGTAGTTGTATCAAAATGCAAGTTTTGACCTGAATCCAAGGGTTGATCATCATAAGATTTTTTTGCCTCTTTATTAAACAAAACCTCAAAGAAGTGATTAGAGGGTTTTTGCATCTCACATAAGACTAGAAAGAAGAGTTATC
The DNA here is from genome assembly GCA_013401255.1 of Urocolius indicus. Lineage (NCBI taxonomy): Eukaryota > Metazoa > Chordata > Aves > Coliiformes > Coliidae > Urocolius > Urocolius indicus. The sequence goes on along the minus strand of WBNH01008727.1, from coordinate 135,235 downwards.
AAATACACTGATCATCTATACGTTCAGGAATGGGTACAGGTCACCATAAGCAGTTTATCATCCACTGAGAATTCTGATTCACTTCCTAAAGCTTACAAAGTACATGGGAGATCTGAAAAGAGTTCCTTGGAAGATGTAGCAGAAAGAGTAACAAGAGAAAGCCAAGCCACAAGCAGAAGTGGAAAGTTGACTATAGAAAGAAGCCAGGAACTTTAGAAATAGGGATTCTTTGACATCAACAAGACTTACCAAACAACAAAACCATTTAACTTGAACTATTTTTAGAGCCACTTAATTTTAACTTAAACTATTTGAAACTTGTATTTTAGTAAAAGAGGAAAGAATAAACTGACCAGAATTATTTCCCTGTGTTTTAGACTGCAATGTGCCAGAGGCACTACTAGTATGTCAATGTATTCTCAAGGTCACTTATTGCACACATTCATGCAATTAGTAGTAACAGTAATGAAACAAATTTACTGATCCTTATTAGAAAGATTATGAGCTCTATAAAGAAAACTAAGGTATGTATGTATATGCTCTTACTAGCTACTCATCACCAAAATTCAATTCACAGAATCACAGAATGGTTGGGTTTGGAAGGGACCTCTAGAGATCATCCAGTCCAAGCCCCTGCTAAAGCAGGTTCACCCAGATCAGGTCACACAGGAATGCATCCCGGTGGGTTTTGAAAACATCCAGAGAAGGAGACTCCACACTCTCCCTGGGCAGCCTGTGCCAGGGCTCCCTCAAAGGAAATAAGTTTTTCCTTGTGTTTAAGTGGAATTTTTTGTGTTCCAGCTTTCATCTGTAACCCCTTGTCCTTTCACAACAGCAAAAAGTGCTAACCCATCCTCTTGACATGCACCTTTTAAATATTTGGAAGTGTTAATGAGATCCCTCCTCAATCTTGTTTTCCAGACAAATAGTTTTGACTAGTAAAATAGAAGTCTCCTTACATAGGACAGAAGAACCTGTCCTATCAATTAACAAACTCACAAAGAATTCAGTCAGTGGACTCAACTCTGTCATCCTTTTCTTGAAAGTACCGCAGAAGATGTACACTGTGAAGTGTTGTACTCTGGGGTTTAACTTGAAAGTAAAACCAAGAAGTCTGTGGTGCCTTATATTATAAAAACACATACATTCATAATATCATCATTCTAAAGACTTAAGATTACATTTTTCACAAGAAAAATGATGCTAGTTCTAGAAGGGTAGTTTTGGTTTTCACTAAAACTATCAGAGATTAATTCTCTAGTTCCAGAGAGAAATCACAACTTCATCCATGAGTAAACATAATTCATTATGGAACAAAACATTTGGGCTAATCGTGCAAGTGCTTGTAAAATATCCCTTCAGAGGTGTTAGCTACCCTTGTCATAAGCATACCTGACAAAATTAATCTTTGCAACACATCATTCATGCTTCATATAAGCTAAGCTATTTGACAGCACTAACAAAAAGATTGTGATGAAGTACATTCACCACACCAATGTCAAGGGGACCTTTCTGGCCAATGAGTCTTGTTTATCATCATCACACAGAAGTCCAACAGAATAAGCTGCATGCTGCAGTCAAGCCATAAAATAAAGATCTTGAACAGAAGGAGATGTCTTGCAAATACATCTGTATCTACATCTGTATTACATCTGGTTATTTGGGTAACAATTTATAGTCACTTCATTGTACAGCAAATTTTCCAGAAGTCTGCTATAAAAAATAATCCCTTATGATCTGTAGTAATTTGATATTTGAAATACTGCAGGTTTAACAGTCATAGTCAAGGAAGCATCACAGACCTTCAAATGCCTTGTGCAATGAGGATGGCTGAGACCTTTGCTTAGTTCACTGTCCGAAGAAAACATTTATTTCAGCTGCTTCACTCCCCACACACATAAACTCCAGGTACCTGACTGCTGTCAGCTCATGCACCTCTACACCCTTCTACCACTGCCTTTTCACTCTCCTCATCAGATAAAAACCAAAAATACTGTGCATCCTTCAACATCTCTCTCAAAGGAGAGTGGCAAGATTTGCAGAAGACATACTCACACATTTCTATGACACATCTAGTAGCAAATCAGAAGTAGCTGCTCAGCAGACTTCAGTCTTCTAACTTTTCATACTAGTTGTTTGGGAGATGGGGAGAAAAGGACCAACTCCTCAATGGATGCAGAAGTAGAAAAGTTAGAGGATAAGGGTATCCATCCCTTGAACTTTGTGATAGGCTCAAGATGGAGTAAGGCCATCTCAATAAAGCCTTCTAGGATTTTGTATGGGTTACCCTCCCCTGAACAGCATGTAAGGTGTTCACTTGCTTTGCTGTGAAATTTCTAACTCCAAAATTGTCACCAGAGAGGCATCAGACTTCTACTGTCCAAACAACTCCAGCAATCTCTGCTTCTAAAAGGCTGAGCAATCACAGGTTCTTGTCCTCTTCTCCAGAAAGAAGACTCCTGGTATATTTGTAACTTTCAACCTAAAAGAAATTGTCCCTCTTGCCACGAAACTCTTCCACTGTCACTATCCCACAGATCAGCCCATGCCTCTGCCACTTACCCCTGTCCATCTGCCACTTGGACACTGAAGGGTCTAGGTGCCAGAGCCCCCCTGCTCTCACCATAAGAGAAAACTGCCAGCAACACAGGCAACTGAACATATTCAGACTGTGCTGCCACTCATCTCTCTGTGAGAAGGCCATACTAAGGAAGAAACGTGGCTTTCAGTCCAGTAAGTCTGCAATCAGCTGAAACAGTACTTCTAGGACCCACTATTAATGCTTTGATCCACATCACTGCTGCTGGCAAAATGGCAGCTTGAAAGCACAGATGTAAGACTGGCCTGATATTTTTACAAAAGTCACACAAATAATCAAACATCACTTTTTCAAAGCCTTTTTCAGAGTAGCATCAGGTTTCAAAGACAAAGTCAGTCTCCCAGTGAGAGCTGCCTTCACATATTCTCACTGTACAACAGAAGCAGCACCTCAGAAAGTATCAGGTGTGTAACAGGAAAGCAGAGACGTAGATGTTGCATTAAACGCTATTAATTTAGCAGAAACATGATTGCACACTTATTCATGCTCCACATCAATTTCAGCCCAGTTAGTAACCCATGAGTGTGGAAACTTAATATTAATGATAGGGCAATAAAAAACTAGTGTAACTTTACCATACTGTCATTTTTTTCCAAGGCATTGGTGCACAGCCTTATAGGGGCAGAATGAAATGCATCATATAAAACCTTCCCAATTCTCTGTCAACAGCAGAAAATCATCAGAAAGGAAGTGAATGGCAAGTGATGTAAAGTCATGAATTCATTCAGCAAACTGTAGAAGAATCAACCAAATAAATATTTCAAAAAAATCAAAGTCTGGAACCACATTATTTACTTTGTTGAACTTGCTGTGCAGTACAGAGTACATGATGCTACTAGGGGCAATGATCAGGAAAATAATGAGTTACAGTTCTATGGACTCCACTAAATTACACATTTGCATGAATTTTAATATCCAGAAGCTGATTTTTGCCATTTTCAAAATGTGCTCCGTTCTATCTCTTTAGAGTGTGCCTACTCAAAAGGACGACTTGTTTTACTGAAAGCACATACTGTGAGATACAGAGACAGTCCTTTGCATGTTTTAGTTTTGATCAGAGAGTGAAGTTTCAAAAACTAAACGACTGGATGAGTAACTCAATGATCCTTAATCTGTTTAGATGGCCCCAATTTTAATGGTTCACTGAAGTATTTTCAGGTAAGCTACTGAAACAGGCAAGTCCTACAAAACTTGAATTTTGTAATTATATGTATATATATTATATATGTATATGATGTATATAGGTTACAGATTAAAAAAATTACAGTGATGCTTTCAGTGTGATAAAGCTGTGCTTTTTGAAAGAAAAGGTATTCTACATAAATCTGCACTAAAGGGTTTATTACAGCTCCTTAAAGCCCAGGACTCTCAATATCCCCTCTCCTGACCTGATCTACTTTCTTTTCGCCTGTTCTTTCACTGCCAGGGGTCTCAGTCTTGGAGTGTCTTAAATTTCAAGTAGGTTTTTGTGTTTCTGAGATTTCTGAATACTGTGTTAAATTGTAAATGAGCCAGTCTAGCTATAGCCATAGGGTTCTACTCAGTTATGTTTACAAGTTTTTTAAAGAAGCATTAAAAAGCACAGCTGCGTGCATCAGGCACTCCAAAAGAAAAGAGTAAGAAAGTCAGTAAGGGACTCTAAGTTCCGAGGCTCTTGTTCTTTAAAGCATCATGAAATGAAGGGATGGCACACATACTTCCACAGGCCAAAGATGGCAAAAAACTTTGTTGGCACAGCGCAAAAAACTACCAGTACATGGATGCTTTTGTATTCAGATTTACAAACATGCAAAGGAGGAAACCACTGGACATCAGTGAATCCGCTGGGAGTGGTCTGAGTACTAATAGTCTAAGCCTGGACTGTAAAGTCCAGGGAATGAAAATAGCCTTTTAATTTTCACCAACCAGCCTCCCCATGCAGCATATTCACATATTCAAGAGCAAAGTGCCTCAGGATATTTATGTAAATCCTTTAGATAGCAGAGATGAGAGAAAAAGGAGCTGGCAAGCTAACTGCCAGCTGTCAGTTCACTGAACAGAGAAACAATTAAGATAACTGGGCTGCACACAGCACATTTTGCATGTAAACTACTACGACAAGAGCTGCTGGACAACCAGAGGCCGGGAAGGAGAAGGCCACACTCTGAAGCCATCCGAGAACAAAGCAGTGATCTAGCAGAGGCAGGAGTTTTGCCTGAAGAGTCAGCAGGACTTGATGCAACAGTCTTAGAAAGGGAAACTGCTTAATAGGGAAGATGAGGATCCTTGAAGGAAAGGAATAGAAATCCACCATTTTTAAAAAAATCTATTTCAGTGCTGCAGAGGACATGTCCTGATTCTAAATTACACCAAAACGCAGGTCTTGGTAGGCCCCCTGTACCAATCCTGACCAGCAGACCCTCGTACATCTAGGAGTCAGTGATCCACATGACAATAACCTGAGTTAGGCCTGTTCTGCCTGTTCATCATGGCTCCAGGCTGTGCTGCAGAAATCCCTAGCTGCAGGACAAACCAAGCCAGCTGGTAACAACTGGGGAGCCTGCAGGCAGCTCCCACTCTGTACCGGTGATGACACTGCCTGACTGTCCTCCGCTTCATCTAGGATTGCAGCAAGATGTTCCTATGTGAACCTCCATTCAGTAAAAATGATTACTACACTTGATTTCTTGCAAGCAAATCGTATAATAGCTTGAATGACCAAAATGAAGAAACCTCTCCACAGATGGGATCTGTGCAGCATGATGGGAAAAGCCACCTGGGCTCTATCTGACACTGCATGAACTCAGGGTATCCAGCATCAGAAGGGACATATGATTTACTCACTGTCCATACTCTTATTTTATCTTACTAAACCAACTGTTTTATTAAGCTATTTGTTATTGGGCCCTTCTTATTAACATCCAGAAAGAGTCCTCCACTGTGTCTCTTACCTTGTACCCTGGTACAGAACATCCTCTGCTCATCCCATCCTACTACCTGCCTGTACACCCTCCCTCATCCTCACTACATGAAGCCTCACAGGTTCTAAGAAAAGATTGAAGGGTTTTATATAAGGAAACAGAGAAATGCACATAAATCTTGTGATACCTTGTTTTATGCTTTAGCCTCTTAGTTCCTTCTAAAGACCTTACCTACTTTCTACTTGATAGTAAATCCAATTATGCCTAGTCCTCCTGTGCAGAAGTCGCTGCCAAAAAACCTTTTCTGTACAAACTAAAAGCTCCTGAGTGCACTGCTGAAACCCTAGACTAGCAGGATGCCTGCTTTCTAAGAGGATTGCACCTTCCCCAAGCAGCATTCCACAGAGCGCTTCAGACACGGCACAAAAGAAGTAAAAAAGCTGGCATTTTTGCCAAGGAACATGCGTTTTATAGCATAGGCATTGATTTCTACCAAAAGAGAGAGTACATCTACTAGTCAATCAGGTTTTTAAAGGAACAAGACAAAGTCATTATTCACATTTTAGTGCTTTTTTTTTCTACAGCACTGCATTTCTAGTTTTTGTTCACATGTTCATACACAGGTCCCAAGGGCAGAGGGGCAAGGGCTGCCAGTCTCCCTCTCTAAGAGGCTAAAGGTACCCATACTGGCCTGCTCATACCAGCTGCCCCAGGAGCAGCCTGATGCCAAGATACACACCTGGTAACACAGGTGAGACAAAGTAGGGAAATCTAAAAGCTGGCTGCCTTTCCAGGGTTCACTAGAAGCTGACAGAAGCTGCTATTCCTCTCAACCACAGGATAAAGGGGCTGAAATTCAGTCTTCCCTTGATAAATCTGTGTCTCTGCTAAATCAAGGTTCCTCTAGAAACATGAAGAATTCAGACAAATGGACAGGGAGAGTAATCACTGTTAGAAATACCCTTCCCTACTGCAATAGCGTCACCCTTTCCTCCTGACATTCAATCCTTAATGTGTGCTCTTGCAATATGCTCCACAAATATCTCGCATACTATCATTCATTGAAATAAATGCCATTTATTTCAATGAAAACAAGAATAGGATGCTTCAAAGGATGTACTACATTTACTGACACCTTGAGGAACCCTGCCTCACTCAATGGTGGAGGAAAAATCACTTGCTTCCCTTTGTTCCAAATGTCGATTTTGTGGAAATATGTATTATTTAACTTTTGAGAGGCCATCAGACAGAGGGAACATTATAGTGCTGTATCTACAGTCATCAAAGAAAGGAAGAAGAGAGAGGTATTTGTGCCTATGACGAGTTTTTTGAAGTTGCTGTACATCTTCAAAGACACTCTGTGTTAAGGAATAGCCATTCTCTTTTGTATCACCATGACAAATACATGATGTGTAATTATGTGGAAAGACTCTGTGCACAACTGATACTTCCTTGCATCACATATGTGCAAAAGTTTTAAGTTCATACTTTGTATAGAGAAAAGGGAAAGAGTTACATTTTCATACAGTGAGGGAGAAGCACATCTTTATGTAACAGCTGTACACTGCACATTAAAAATGCAGTTAAATTTCTATACAACTATGCAAGTTACAACTTGATTATATACACAAAAGTAAGTATTTTGGATGATTAAAATGTACTACACAAAAAATTAAATTACTTTAAAAATGCAGAATCAATATGGTATGGGATTTTCACATGAGAGAGGATCCAAATTTGCCTTTAAATAAGATATTTAAGCTGTTTCTTGCTAAAAAAGCCCTTATTGATATAAGCTTAAATACATTCATCAAAAAAACCACAACTAATGGAAAACAAGCACTGATTATAAATTCAGATGCTCATCTCTTGTGGTTTTTTGTACACGGTAGTTCTTAAACTACTGCTCCTGCAATCTGAGTGCGACGCATCAGAACCAGAACAGCTGGAAACAGACTCTTCCTTGAAGGCACAGTATACACCAGGCATGCAATAAATGAACCAGGCATACAATAAAGGACTCCTGTGCTTTTCTGTAATTTAAGGTATTAAATCTCTTGTACCTGTTGGGATAATCAAATTGCATTAATTGGTTAAGAGGATTTTAGTGCAAACACTGATATCCTATCTACTTGCCTCACTACACTGCTCTCCTGTTATTCCTTGTTGGGTTACATTACTTTCACAGCCCAGAGACGCCAGCTTTGGGAATGCTTTTGCAACAGTAGCATCTGGCCCCTTGGCACACTCCTCTTTGAACTGTGCCAGCTTAGCAGTTGCCTTCAGGTGCATCAAATGGTCAGAAAGCTAGTAAGATGGTTCACTCTCCTGGACATTAGTTTTCTTCTGTCAGCAATCTTTAGATTTGTTCTCACTCATTCTTCAAAGAGGCATCTTAGTACCTGCTTTTCGTGCACATAAAGGTCAAAGCAGTGTGCCTATGTCTCAGACTCCTGGTAAGAAAAGTCTCAGATTTTGCTAGCAAGTAAATTTAAAAAACACGTCTTTCATAGCTGGGAAAAAGGTGTAGGTAGTGGATGGAAGTGGGAAGGAAACTCATTTCAGACAGTAAACCCCTCCAGGTATCCAACTGGAACTGCAGATAAGCATTCCCAACAAGCATTCAATATCAGCAAGGGACACTATTCTGCTCTTGCACATTTATTCCCCTAAGAGCAGATTGTGCACCTTGCCTCATACAATCACCAAACACTTGAAGACGAACCATTTCTGAAATGTAGGCACTCTGACAAAATGAAAATGGCTTTACTGGCAGCCGGGCACATCCTTAGTTATAGGTACAGCTATCCAAATTCTAGCATGCCCCAAACCTGGTGGAAAAGACACAATTGAAGTTTCTATCACACAACGTAACAATCAGTTCCATCCTCCTGTTCACCATTATATACCTGACAGATGGATTTCAGAGAGACATGCAATTTAGATCCAAGTACGAAAGGGCGCCTATCTAATGGCCTCTTTCATTCCTTGTTCGTTGTGCCAGCCACACTTCTACTAGGGATGAAATCTCCCATGGAGATCAGAAGCCTTATATGAATTCGAGATACTTATACAATGTTGGCAACCAAGAAAGTAAGGAGTAAAATCAGTCTTGTAATATGTATATGAAATAATTTAATGCTTTTGGTGCAATATATTCAACATGTAAGTCAAACACTGAAGTAATTGCATCTGAAGGTCATAAACAGTTTTCTAGTTACTTGGTAACGAAACACCTGAAATTCAAGCTCTGAAATGGGATTTTCCACTAAGAATATGAAACCAAACTTCTAAAATGTTATTTCCATCTGAAAAATTAAGCTTTCTTTGTGAAGTTGTAGTTTCCACAGAACATATTTGTAAATATATTCTCCCTGCCAGATAAATACAGCTTGAATAGTATCAATATCCCTGAAACCAGAATGTCTCAATTTGAAAGTTTAGATTCCAATTTCTTCTAGAACTCATAGCTACATTTCTGTTATACAGACTTTATTCAATTAAATTATGTAAGAAAGGCAGCTGTTACAGATCTCTCTGTTCATTTCCATGTTTTCTAAGTGCTAAATATCTCAGGCATTTCCACTTAAAACAATCCAACATATCACCGAAAAAAAGAAAGATACAAGTCTGTAAGGCAATCAATAACACTCGGTTCCTTTTCAAGATAAATTCAGCTTTAAGAAAAACACACCCTATCTTACACAAACAGTCATTTTTTGGGAAAGGTAAAATGTAAACAAGAGATGAGAAATCAAACTAATAGTCTTCCCCACAGAATCAAGGATGACTGACCATCCTTTCCCCATGGCATTTTTGTTCCATACAGCTGAGTAAATTCTTTGATAATGCATCTGTCAGTCTTAATCAGAACTCAATCTAAAACATTCATTACGTGTCCAAGACGGACTTGACTTGTGTCTTGGACTGTCTTCAACCTTTCCCTTAGCAATTCAGTGTATTTCACAGGAAGAAATTCAAGTACTTTTTACTGTTGCTATGATTTAAAGATCTTAATTAACATCACTTTTATTTCCCAAAGGAAAACAGCTGCTATCAGTGACAATGTATTTTTGGAGCATTCCACAAACTAAAAGCAGAATTGAATGCTATCATCTGTACCCATAGCAAAGCTTTCAAAAAACCTTTAGAGGAGATATCAAAAGGAAAAAGCAGCTTTAACTCGTTAAGATTGAAGGGTGGCTGGGTCAGTAACTGCTCCACACACTAGAACAGACAGCTCACAGATACACAAACTAGACTCCTTCACAGCTCTGGAAACACTAAGGCTAGGCAGCACAAATTCTGAAGATTTTGAGCTTCTTTTCTGGATGCAAGGTGTATTGTTTGGTTGTCATTAGAATTGAAAACACAATTTAACTGACCAATGCAACTTCATTACAATTTAAATCACTGAGAAATAATTCTTAGTTCAACTTTTATATACAGATAATCAGGAACAGATTATATTTCCTAACCTTACAGGGACTTACATCTCCTAAGAAATATTAAAAGAACAAAGCAAAAAATATTAAAAAAGAGTCAGTGGAAGTTACCATGCAGTCTGTATATTGCTGTATTGTCAAAAAGCTTAGACAAATAACCCTTTAACAACAATCTAAATGTTAGGAATAGGTTTAAGAAAAAACCATCAACTTCTAACCAGGATTTTAAAATAGAAGTTTATTGCACAGAGTTCTAGTGCAAAGTTTCATAGTCAGATTAACACTATCTTTTAAGAAAAGACTGAAGGGACTGAACTTGCATCTCACTGAAATACCAAAGTGATAAGACAACCAATCAGGTAAAATATACATCATTTTTACAGACACTTACTTGAATGGTGTGAAGAGAAATGACAGGGTAGTTTCCTTTTTTTGACTCATCTTAACCTGCATAAAAAAAAGCATTAAACCATTACATGCAAGTACATTACATACAAGACTCAAAATTTTATCAGGAATTAAACTATCACAGAAGAGTTCTAAGACTTTGGAAATGAAATGAAATCACACTGTCAATATATTGTTCAGGAAACTAGGTGTTATACTCCATATATGCAACTCCTCTGAGTTCCTGGAAACCAAGGCCTTCTCTAAGGTAGGTAAAGTAAACCATTCCCCAGCCACTGATTTTCACAGAAGGACATCTATGGCCTGCAGGATAAAAGGAAGATGTGGCTACAAGTGCTATCAGACTTGAGCAACAACCTCTCTTGATGAAACTGGTATTATTTATGCCAGATGGGAACTAGTACACTATGGCAACACTGCCAAAGCACTGCTGTTAGAGCAATTAACCTGCACGTGGATAAAAATAGAAGGTTTTAATGCTGTCAGAGCCACTTTGCCCAAGGCCTTTCAAGATGTCTTTAGGGCCTCCTGTGGTTGCCTGACTCCAGTCTGAGTACTGGCATAAAGCACAGACAGAAACTTTCTAAATGCACTGCTCCAAACATCTGACAGCTGGAAGCAGCAACCTGCAAGTCTCATCCCATCCATCCAAGGTAACATCCTCTCCAGGGAGTACAAACCATGGTCAGGTCATCCCATCACAGGAAAAGTAAAATCCCACTTGGCATATCTAAGCCAGCGCACTGCTTCTACTACAGAGGAGAAATACAAAGGAAATTCCCACATGATCATTCCAGATCAACGCTACAAACAAGACAGTCAACAAGAAAATAGATAATTTAGCACTACAAAATGACAGAATAAACATAAAGAAAAGGAGGATCAGATTGAAAACAAACAAACAAAACACTAAAGAGACACCAATTTAATTGAAAAAGACCTGAGTCACCTGCTTAATTCTCAGAGCAGAGGTCTTCCAATTCTGGAGGTTATATCAACATGCTTCAATTTCATGTCTAGTCCAGCCTATCAGTCACTTCCCCTGCTAGATGCTAGCTCTCCACCATAGATTTGGAAGCTACTCTGCTGCTGACACTGCCAACCTGGTATTCACATGTTTGGGAACCTGGCATTCAAGGGACCGCATGTACTGAAGGTGCTGTCTCTTGCAGGTGATCTCACGCTAGTTCAATGTTCCACTATGTTTCCTGACAGGGTAACAGTTCTTCTGTGGCTCAGTTTCCTGCCCATGCAGAGGACAGCTTCCTTCAGAGCTTTTCTATGTCTTGCCAAAACTGTGATTTTGAGATTTTTGGATTGTTTCTTATTCCACCATCTAGTGAAATAGAACCTTTTGTTGTTGGACCACATTTATGTTCACATAATATAATAACATCCAATATTAGATGAATCAAGACAGAGAAGTCAAAGATGAACACTTGCAAAGCAAAACAACAGATAAACCAGCATTAGCTAAAAGTTAATTAGGCCACTAATTTAATTTCTTGAATGGACAGCTGCCTGTTATCTTTCTGATCTGTTTACGTACTGCTGATCCTGACTTAGACCCTTGTGTCCCAGCCCCTGTTGCAAAGGCATTATTTCCCTTTTCAGGCATCAGCACTAAGATTCTATGTATATACTGCAAGTAGGTTTCAGTTGACATCAATGAACATCAGCATTTAAGAATCAAGGAAAAAGTTACTCTCTTTACAAAAAAGGTGTTTATTGAAATCTTTCAAAGCATCCAGCATGTGCACTCTATTTTAGTCCTTTGAATTGCAGCATGTTGTACACAGTGTATGTCCTAGTATAATTACTTTACACATAGCAACAATTATTATTCAGAAAAAAAATGTCCATATATATATTTTCCAATTTTGCCATATATTTGGTTACCTTAAACTGCTCAAGGATCTGAACAGCATTGGTAAACATGCTCTCTGCTTTGAAATGAGCACTATTGTTCAGATAGTCCAGAGGCAGAGTTCCCTGGGGAAGAAAAAAAAATGTATATACGTTAAAAATATGTATGTGAAGAAACAAGAATTTCTCTAACTGAATCACAGGACAAATGAGCAGTAAGAGTGTTTCAAATTACTGTTGAAATAGCTACTGAAACTCCTTTGAAAATACTCTTCTCACATCACTTTTCAACATCACAGAGATTGCTTCTAATATCTCAACTCCCAGAGGAATGCAAAAACTGTAAATAACAGAAGTTGTTATTAAACTATCTACTATATAGCAATACAAGTTCAACCTGTAATCAGAAGCCATTATTTAAATACCTAGAAGTCTTCCATCCAAAGACTTGTCTGGGCCTGACTCACCCAGTACCTTGTGATGAGAAAGAGAGTAGTTTCCATGCCACCCTACGTTGGGTAGCTTTCCTCGCATGAGCGCAGGACAGGGAGACAGTCTCCAGAAGAAATATTTTGAAAAATGTACTGTAAATAGGTGCTTTAAGTGTGTAACAAGCAGCACAAAAGTATACTAAAGTAATGCTAATTGTCAATTAGGTATTTATGAGACAAACTTTGGACTTTGTAATAGCATATGATAGAAATTAGAAGCAAATGCAATCTCACCGTAAAGGCACTCACTGTTCACTAAATTAGAAGCACTAGATACCATCTGGAGAAAGTACACTAGTTTAAACAAGAAATAATTAAACATTAAATTGCAGGAACTGGCTTGTTTACAGGCTCAGCTTTCATGATCAAAATCAAGTGTTATTCAAACCATATTGCTTTTTTGCCATCCCTAAAAAACAAAGTAACAAAGAACTTTTAGATAGCTCAAGAGTATAAAGTTGCTGATTATGAAAGGTTCTTGCCTTTCACTTGCCTTTCCAGATGAAAGCAATACATAAAAAGACTGAGTTTATACTCTAAACTGAAGATACATATACATAACGCTAAAACTATGAACAGTCTCCATATCTTCTAGCACTTTTCCAAACCTATAATCTTTCTCCTCATGTGCCTCGAGTCTTATCTCAAACACATCTTCCTCTATGGTGAACAGATTTCTGTAACATGGAAAAACATTTCTATTTCTTACCACAGAATTCAAAGGGAAAGGTACACCGATAAGGGAAGCCATCAGGGGTGCTATATCAGCCTGTGCAAACAAAAGTATTCTCATTTTAATATCATTCCAGCCTCTAGAGCTAATCAATTCACTTTATTTTTAATGTATCTGCATTTGCATGAGTAAATGGTATAACAGTGTGAAGTTAAAACACACAGCTCTCCTTTATAATATTTTGTTCGTTTACAGTAGTCATCATGGCATGTTTAGATTCAAAATGTGAAACTCCATTACTTACAAATCTTCAAAAACACATTTAGCTGAAAAAGCAAATATAAACCCTCACAGTATTTAATCGCAGGCATTCAGTACCTCCTTCACTACATTCAGAGAGGTATACCTCTTTTTATGACTATTTATACCACAGGAAGAACTAATTTCATATTTACAATGCTCTTCACAGCACCCCTTGTCCCATGTTTCCAGAGTGCCAGTTATTCACCTCCTCCCTTTGAGAGGGAAATTCTGCACTTTTATTTGTGTCCAGTCAGTCCTCAAGAAGGCTTTTCGATCTATACCAAGGCATCTCATAAAGTAACTTACCATTACCTTCTACTTGTGATGATAAATACTGCCTCTCACCAGTTTTCTATTTTCCTTTAATATAAAGCTATGTACAAAATTCTTTGCTTCTCCAGCATAAATCTGAAGAAACTACACTGAAACCACAGCACTGCTCCCACCTCACACCTACTGTGCACAAGCAGACTCCAAATGAGTATTTGTAGAGGACAATATTGGGATGGGTTTGTGTGGAGCTGCTTTTTGCTTGGTAACAGGGAACTGCAGGGCTGGTCCCTGCAAGCAGTTCTCAAACACTCCCTGGCTCTGAGGTGGACCCACCTCCGACCCAGCCAGGGCAACCTGGGGCCTCTGCCATCACTATTTAAGTAGGGAAATCTGAGCCAGAAGAGGAGGTGGAGGAGTGGTACGAAACGGATGCAATGATGTGGGCCCCACAGTCAGAGAAGGAGAAAGGAAGGAGAAGTGCCATACTGGAGACCCGTCTGCAACTCATGGTGAGAACACAGGCTGTGCCCTTGGAGGGCAATAGCAGGACTGAGAGCCACCAGCAGCTCAGGGTGAGCGCACCTGCATGAGCAGGAGACTGTGAGGAGGCAGCCATGGCACAGGCTGTGCTGTGGTACCTGCGGGCTGCAGAGACCCACACAGGAGGCAGAGAGGAGCTGCAGCCCTCGGGATGAACACACATTGGAGCAGCCTGTGCAGGGCTGCCCAGACTGTGAAGGACCCTGTGCTGGAGCAAGGAGGACTGGTGAGGAGCCTGCCTACCTTGAGGCGAGACAAATGGCAGGAGCAATTGGGAAAAGACTGACTGAAACCCCCATTTCCCGTTCACCTGAGCTGTTCGGGGGAGAGGAGATAAAGAAACTGGGATCAGGGCTCTGAGCCCCTGAAGACGGGAGGGGTGGGAAGAAGGTGGTCTTAAAGGGCTGGTTGTGCTCTTCATCACAGTACCACTCTGTGGTTTCTGTTTGTTATGTTTTTGGTGTTTATGGTTTTGGTTGGTGGTGGATTAAATTAATTTCTATTTTCTTTCCCAAACTGAATAGTCTTGCCTGCTTTGCCTGGGATCATAAGTGGCGATTGAGCCCTCCCTGTCCTTAGGGCATTCCAAAGGCCCTTGGTACTTATGGATGATTGTGGTCCTTTGTTCCCAGATGGGCCTAAAGCCTGACAAATATACATATAATGTAACAGTCATCTGAATTTTGGTTTTGCCAATTTTACCCATGTACTACAGAACAAGATCTCTGTCTCTGGCGACTGATACCCAGAACACAGTCTCAAAATAACATTCCTGTTATTCCTACCAACCTTGAGAGGAAAGATTGAATCACAGAATGGTCAGGGCTGGAAGGGACCTCTAGAGATCATCAAGTCCAACCCTCTGCTAAAGCAGGTTCACCCAGATCAGACTGCACAGGAACATGTCCAGATGGAAAACTGATCTCTAATTTTGTACCAGGGTTTTGCCGAAAGAAATTGAACCAGAACACTCCCAACTTCAACCTTCTAGCACAAATTTATTTCCATTGTTTGAGCAGGTTTGGAGTCTGTCATTTATATATTGGGTTTCACAGGATGATAGCAAGTAAGAAGCAAACAAATTTGAGGTACGCACGCATACGTGAACTATCAACGTGACTTTAAAAGCTTAGTTGACTTAGTCTCAAGAGTGAAGTCATTCACTCTTTTTTCTTCCTTTACAGTACAAATTGTCTAAATTTCTAAGTGTCTGGGCTATAATCATAGACCCTGTTGAACAAAATACAGTTCAACAGTACAGCAAGAATTGGTTTTGACTCAATAGTGACAGCAACTTCTGGTAAAAGTGACAAAATACAGACATTGAAATAGCTGTGAACAACTAAACTGAACATACACGTGGCTAACTTAAGCGTAGCAAGAAGTATATGGCAGATGCTCACAAACTTGAGAAACATGGTCAGACCATGCTTTCTTTGTGTTTTGCTCGGCATCTTCATAGGAGATACTAAGGAGGTGTAAGTTCAGCTCCAGAACATTCTCCAAGTAAAAAGTAGAGGAAAAGCATCGCAAGTTACTTTTAAAGGTTTGCAAAACCAAATCCCACTCTGAAAGATGTTTCATGCTACTCAAATTACTTTTGGGGAGCTGGCACCGAGTTTGAGGAGTATCTGGCATAATGCACTGCACTCTTACTACAATGACATATGATAACTGAACTAAAAATGGTATGATAATGCATCTTCAGGAGGAGAAGCTGTGCAGACTGCCAAGTGTTCACAACAATTTAAACTTTTCATATTATGTTCAATGTGGGTGCAGTTCCTACAACTCTAAGTAACACGTACCAGGGAAATGCTACATCAGTGTAATCATCCAATCCAGTCCCATAAATCACTTTAAACCATGCAAAAGCTCAATATTTAAGGTGAAATTTTATGAACTGTTGAGTATGTTTGATACCTGATTTACATCCAACCTCTTCAAGTTCTCCAGTTTCCATTCTGCAAGAAATAACAAAGAACAGGTACAGCTGATTTACACAGATTTGAAAGAGATAATTCTGTTGACAATTAATATCTTGTTGCTATTTTCTGTAAAGTGTTCTTGCTAAAGAAAATTGTAATTTGGCTTTAGGATGCTAGCTCACGAAGGATTACAGATTGGAACACAACAGGCATAAACAACAACATGCATACATTTCAGGCCATATTTTCTTTTATCCATCATGATAAATTGCTGACTGCAATTGTGATCCAGACCAGCTGAAGAAAGTCCAAGCTTAGGGTTTTTTCCAGCACAGTATAGAAACTGATATATTACCTCCTGTGCCAGCTAAAAGACTCAAACTCAGGTTTAAGAGAAGAGCTGTTAAATCTCTCCAATAGTTTTTAAAAAAGGTTAACCCAAGGTCCCAAATATACTGGTACTGAGTGGTACAATCATACTTCATGTCTGCCATAAGCATACTGGCCAAGCACAAGCTCAAGGAAAAGGTTCAATGATTTAGCAGTCAGCACAACTACAATAAAGGCACAGACAAAGTCAAATGTACAAGCCCCTAAAGCTTTAGTGTATCATACAAAAAGCTAGTTCAAAATGGTATATTCCTGCTCTCCATTAGCCTCTAAGAAAATAGACAAAATGGTGTGTTTTCTTAGGGCATGGAGGGTTATAAAAACAGGGTACAGTTTTCCACCCACTTGATGAGGGTTTTTTGTTTTTTTTTTTTTCTTTATCCTGTCCTGCTTTTACTGCAGCCCACTGGGTACTCAAGTGCTGACATTCAAGGGGAAATGGAAGGGATGCAATGGTTAAAGAAGAGGCTGAGGATGAGGCTACACCAACCAAAGAATCTCTCACGCAAAACCTTACAGAAACAAAACCAGTGAAGGGGTACACTGAGCTCTCCCTCAGCTGTGGCAAAGCAGGCTGAGCCCCATCCAAAATAGGGATGTGTATAGATAAAAACAATCACTCCATTTCCTACTGCTGCAGAAGGCTGTGCCTTCACTTACAATCTGTTCTGAACTTGTGCCCCAAGGCCACTCCAGTGGGGCCTGCGCTGAAGAGCCAGGGAACAGTTCTGTACTCTCTTTCTTTCCAAGGAAAGGTCAAGTCAATGGCAAAATGGGTAATACTACACGATGCACAAGTGCCATAACACATCTTTCCATGCTTGCATGGCCATTCCTCAGGAAAGGCAGAGCACACGTGAAGGGACAAAGGAGAAGGCTGTCATCTCAGAGCAGACATTGTGCCCTTCTAGTCATCCG
This sequence comes from Urocolius indicus, assembly GCA_013401255.1. NCBI lineage: Eukaryota > Metazoa > Chordata > Aves > Coliiformes > Coliidae > Urocolius > Urocolius indicus. The sequence goes on along the minus strand of WBNH01008727.1, from coordinate 117,501 downwards.
AAGAGCACATTAATCTTTCCATGACAAACTGGACAGACTAAGTCCTGCCTGTCAGCATCATCTTTAGCAGTATCGACCCTCAACGGCAATGATAAGAAAAGGCAATTCACTGAGCTGCTTGCAACAGAGCACAAGAAGTCTGTCTGCCTTAGAAATATTCTGCTGTTTCCATGAGATCTTAACTCAGAGAAACTAGGAAAGGATTGTCAATAGACACAAGAACACCGGTGCATGCAATTGTAAATGTACGTCAGACACCCACATACATCAGTGTCACAGCAGTCTTGAAAACTTGCTCCTCTCCGGCATACAGTCTCAGCTGCGTTTGTATGGAGCAGGAAAGGCAAATTCAAAGAACTTCTCAAGAGAGCTCTTTTAAGTATCTCTTCTTTCATATGTTAGTCTTGTGAAAATATCTTGAATTGTAACTTAACAGAATGGCTGAACTGTATTGACCTGTGAAAGTGCCAAGTTCTATTTCAGCAACAATTCTTTCTTTACTTTTAAGCTACACAGTCTACTAGAAGCTATAATATGCTACCATGGAAAAAATAGTCACTTGTTAAGCAAGTACTTATTACTCAAACAGAGATTCAAACTACCAAGACACTGAGAGAGATTCAAATCTCCAATAAAGAATATCTACGGCAATTAAGAACCTGTAAAAACAGTGTTGAGCAACAAGATGCTCAACAACTGCAAAGCTGCAGAACAATTCCAGAATGAAGGGTAGAATTTCTGATGTTTTCTTTGAGGTGGTTTGCTTTGATGATTTTTTGTCTGGTTGTTGGTTTGAGTGTTATTTTAAGCTATCAGAAAGAAAATCTAAAGTAGGCATAGCTGGGTGCAGACACATTCCCTCCTTCAAGAAAATACACATTTCCTAAAAAAAGACAGACAAAAAGCTTTCCCTATTGTGCACCTGGAAATCAGCTCAATAGTCATCTTTTTGAAATGTTCTCACACTATGTTCATCACTACTCAAAGTCAGATGCTGAGGTTTGTACCAAAGGTGGCAAGAATCGAGAAAACTGACAGCTGTAAAAATCAACTACTGCAGATCAACTCTTAGAGACATCAAGTGTCCTTAGAAGTCAAACAGATGGACCATCATAGACACTAAAATCCATTGGGTTTACTCTGTTTTCTGTATTTTATTCTACATTTTCATTTTATCAGAGATGTTGTTGTTTTATAGCAGCAGTTAATCAAAGACTGAAATGTTAGGATGGTCTATATATCTGAGGAGTCTTTTTTGTTTCACCTGTTACCTAATACTTTCTCAAGAGCAAGGTAGGGTTAAAACCTCAGAGCTGAAGTCATTTTTGCCCATTTTCTCTTTTCTGATGTAGCTTGACAAACAATCCAATAAAACAGAAAGTCATTACTTCATTGATCGTGAGTAACAACCTGAGAGATTCAAGGCATCTTAAGAAATAGAGGTGGCTACAAGAACGAGGCACAGGAAATAGGAAAAGCTTGCACAGTTTAATCACACGTGGTTCTAGAAATCCATTGATATTTCAGTAAGCCAATATTTATTGCATTATACATTTGAAATATTATAAAGGAATAGTTAGTAAGAAAAGTTTATTCTCCTTAAGTAAATTACAAAAGGGAAAAATAACAGCAGACTCACAGTTTTTCATGGAGAAGGACTATTTACATTTTAACAGCAACCACAAGGATGGAAGCAAGACAAGACAGCCCCTGGAAAGTCCCCAGGGTTGTACTTTGAAGCTAGAAAAGAGTCTTAGGACATGTCAACTTATGTTTCTGTACAAACAGCTTTTAGCCTCTGAGAGTCTTCCTAAGAATTACGTCTCCTCTGGAACCAAGTTTTAGGAGTGTCAATAGCCTCCTGTACTCAAAGAGAGAAAGTCCTCAATTCTATGATTAGGAAACTGACTCTGATATTATCTACAAAATTTTGCAATGTCTTCCATAGGCACGCCCTGTCACTTTTCTTTTTCCACACTACACAAAAAAAGTCATATTTACTCAAATGGAATAGAAGTTCAACAGGTGTAATGGTTAAACAACTCCCTTTCCACTCAACTTGCACTTCAGTGCTATATTTTACCTACCTTTCAAAAAATTGTCTTCAAAGGGCTGGGATGTGACTTTCTGTGGATGATTCACCCCAGCACCCCAAACAATCAGTGGTGTTAAGGTTTCTGAAGGATGACCAGCTCCATGGGATCCTAAGATACACCAAACCAGAAACAATGTAAATTTTAAGACACACGGTGTAAAATCAAACAAAACCTTTCTCTATATATTTGCACACATGCACTAAGTTGTTGTTACAGTATAAACACTAAAATCTGGTGACTGACAACATGTTCCAGCCTTATAGATTATTTTCATGCTACTAACAACAAAGGCCAACTAAATGCAAGTTGGGAAACTGGCACCACTTACATCAAACTTCTAAAGATATACCTTTGTATTTTAAAATCTCTAAACTGTTAACATACAGAAACTAAAACCAAAGCATTTGAAAGCCTCAAGGTGTAGAGGAGTTACCTGCTCAAAACATGTGCATCTGCTTGTCCTGAGCATCCCGTGGAAACCAGGGATGATTGAGTAGAGTAAAATTAGGCATGTGCCCAGAAATCATATAGAACTGATCTGTGATTTTCAAATGAGGATTAGACTTCCATTTCCAAACCAGGAGACAATATGCATTCCAACTGCCATCCTTTCCTCTGTGATATCAGTTCCTTTTAGTTTTTTTTAAGGTTTTAAAGTCTGATGGCACACTTCTGAAAAATTGATAAGATACAACTTCCTTCCCTAGGGAAATTAATTCACTCTAGATTAACATATCAGCCACCAAAAAGAGGAAGCTTTAAAAACGTGACCTCTCAATGGCACTGAAGCAGCAGCCACAGAAGCCTGAAAGAAACACTGGTCATTGAACTCAGTGGGTGAGGTAGTGCAGCAATGAGATAACTCAGTCTTAAATGGAATGATATTGCTATACACTATGCTGGTCGTTGCACAGTCTACAAGATTATACATTTTCCCTGTACCTGCACAGGTACACACTCTTCCCTCTCCGTATGTGTGTATAAATATGTTAATAATTATGAAGGATAGAGAATAACACATTGTTTGAAGGACTGCTTTTTTAAAAACCAAAATCCAAACCAACCAGAATTGGGTATGAAACTAGGAATAGTATAACCATCACTATGGCAGAGCTGAAGAGCCAGCTTTCCTTTCTTTAAACAGCCCTAAGCTTAAGAACACACAGGTCTGGGAATAAGACTTCCAATATTCATAAACCTCTTGTGAAAGGCACTCTCCAGGCTCAAAAGCAGCAGCAACAACTGCGTTTCTTTACAGAGCCTGGGTAAAGAGCAGATAGAGAGAGTGTTTCCTCCATCTTCCAGGCATCAGTTATTTTTCTCTATTGCAGGAGGAAAGTGCAGGTTTTGGTGACCTTTTATTTCAACTGAGCCATCATCTCCGTCAGTATTTTACAAAGACTGCCTCCATGAATACTTTAAGGCATATGCAGCTGAGGGATCTAGATGTAATCACCCTTTCCCTGTTATAAGAATCAGGTTTAACCCAGATCTGAATTATAAGAGGAGGAAACTAAATCTTTTCATCCGAGTCAGTTCCCTGTTCGACCCCTCAGCACCCTGCAAATATATTTTTTGAGGAGAAAGGCAAAGAAAGGGTGCTGCTGTTTAGTTTTCTGTTCTCTGGCTCAGTGTACTGCACAGTAGCACTTGTGCCAGGATGGGAGTGAAACAAGTGGACAAGGTGAGGGTGGGTGTGGAATCACCGGTATATGTCGGTGGCCAGCAGTTCCATCTTACATCAGCCTAAACTAAAATCATGGAGTCAGACTGAGAAAGTGAGTGATTTTACTGGGCTTTGACAGCAACCAGCTTCTTTCATCATCCTCAGCAGTTGATATTGGGACCGGCAGTATTTAATATCTTTGTAGGCAACATGGTCATGGGATTGAGTGCAGCCTCAGCAAGTTTGCTGATAATACCAACCTGTGTGCTGTGGTCAACACATTGGAGGGAGTGGACGGCATCCAGAGGGACCTGGACAGACTTGAGAGGTGGCCTGTGCGAGCCTCATGAAGTTCAACAAGGCCAAGTGCACGCAGGTTGGGGTAGTCCCAAGCACAAATACAGGCTAGGGGATGAGAGGATTGAGAGCAGCACTGCTGAAAAGGATATGGGGTTGTCAGATGAAAAAATGAGTATGAGCCAGCAATAAGCACCTGCAGCTCAGAAGGCCCACAGTATCCTGGGCTGCATCAGAAGAAGTGTGACGAGCAGGTTAAGGGAGGGGATTGTCCCCCTCTACTCCATTCTTATGAGATATCCCCTGCAGTACTGCTTTCAGCACTGGGGTCTCCACCATAAGAAGGACAAGGACCTGTTGAAGGAGGTCCAGAAGAGGGCTACAAAGATGATCAGAGGGCTGGAGCCCCTTCTGCTATGAGGAGAGACTGAGAGACTTTGGGTTGTTCAGCCTGGAGAAGAGAAGTCTGCGGGAAGACCTTATAGCAGCCTTCGAGTACTGAACAGGGGCCTACAGGAAAGCTGGAGAGGGACTTTTTACAAGGGTGATAGGACAAGGACTAATGGCTTTAAAGAGGGTAGATTTAGATTAGATATTAGGAAGAAATTATTTACTGAGGTATAGTGGTTTTTCCTGGGCCAGGTTGTTTGGTAGCAGGGAGGCTACAGGGGTAGCTTCTTCAAACAAAGAGCTGCCAGAAGCTTCTCCTGTAGCTCATAGGGCTAGGGCCAAACAATTCTAAGCTGGACCCTGCAGCTGACACAGGCCTGGCCAACTAGTGATGGAGGTAATGCCTCTGTGAATAACGTATTTGAGAAGGGGAAGAAGTTGCTGCGCAGTTACAAAACTGCAGCAGAAACAGGGAGAGAGAATGTAAAAACATCTCCGTAAACACCAAGGTCAGTGGAGAAGGAGGGAGAGGAGGGTTCTTAGGCTCTGAAAGAAAGACTCTCCTGTGACCTGTGGTGAGGACCATGGTGAAGCAGGTTGTCCCCCTGCAGTCCATGGAGGCCACCAGGGAGCAGAGATCCACTCGCAGCCTGTGGAGGACCTCACATCAGAGCGAGTGGACACCTGAAGGAGGCTGTGACTCTGTGGGAAGCTCATCCTGGAGCAGGTTCCTGGCAGGACCTGGGAGCCTGGGGGTAGAGAGGAGGCCACACCAGAGGAGGTTTTCTGTCAGGACTTGAGATCCTGTGAGGGACCCGGGCTGGAGCAGTCTGTCTCTCCCGGTGGATGACCCACGCTGGGGCAAGGTGTGTGGAGCTGCCCCCTGGGAGGGCCCATGCCGGAGCAGTTTGTGAGGAGCTGCAGCCCATGGGAATGACCCACATTGGAGAAGTTCATGAAGGTCTGTCACCTGTGGGGAAGGACCCCACAGTGTAGCAGTGGGAAGTGTGAGGAGGTCTCCCCCTGAGAAGAAGCAGAAGCAAAGTCCACCTGTAACAAACTGACCACAACCTCCATCCCCCATCCCCTGTGCTGCTTGGGGGCGGGGGGAAAGGAAGGAGAGTCCTGGGAAGAGGGAGGGGTAGAAGGAGGTGTTTTTAAGATTCAGTTTTATTTCTCATCTCCTGCTCTTAATGTTCCTTTAATAAATCAAACCTTTTTCTCCCCAGGTTTAGTCTGTTTTGCCTGTGATGCTAATTGCTGAGCAATCTCTCCGGCCTTAACTCACAAGTCATTTGTTATATTTCTCTCTCTCTCCTGTCCAGTTTAGTAGGGTGACTTGGTGGACACCTGGCTAAACCACCACAGAAGGTAATGAGGTTGCCCAGAGAGGTTGTGGATGTCCCATCCCTATAAGCATTCAAAGCCTGGTTGGATGGGGCTTTGAGCAATCAGATCTAGTGGAAGGTGTCCCTGCTCATGGCAGGGGAGTTGAACTAAATGATCCTTAAGGTGCCTTCCAACCCACACCATCCTATGATTCTATGTCAAGTTTGGAACATGTTCTCTTCTCTAATAGATCTCCCCTGCCCTTTTAATTTTCAATTTGTTTTACAAGTGGTTCATATCCCATTCTGCAAATAACCACGGAAAGACTTGAACCAGTTTCTGAAACTACAAGTTCAAATAAAAATTCCAAGAACTTGCCTTCAGAGTGCTGGCAATAGGCCTGGGCATTATCTCTGTGGACTCACTAAAGTCAACTTTAAAGTTATTAACACTTCTGGCAGAAGACAGGAAGAGCTAATAGAAAACTATGACAGACCAGTGGTTCTTAAAGCTGGAGGAGTCACTACTACCACCTTTTATTACACCTTCAAAGGATCCAGTACATAATGAGATCACTCCAGCAGTGAGGAAGGCTAACAGCACCCTGGGCTGTATTAACAGGTGCAGCTGTCCAGGGAAGGGATTATCCTTCTCTACTCAGTACCTGTGAGACAACCTCTAGACATTGGATTCAGTTTTGGACCCTTGCAGCATAGGAAAGACATCCAGAATGCACCGAGTGGGGGACCCCCAAATTGTCAGAGAATCACTTGCCCTGAGACGAGTGGCTGAGGGGCTGGGACTTGTTCAGCGTGGAGAAGAAATGGTGTGGGGAGGATGTAACAGAGCACCCTGCCTACACTCCACTGTGAAGGGACTTGAGAGAGGATGGAGCCAGGGTCTCACTGCAATGCATGGTAGAAGGATGACAGAGAACAGGCACAAGCTGAAGCAAAGGAGGTTTTGTCCCTCCATGAGAGCAAGAAAACAGCAGAACAGGTTGTGCAAAGGGCTTCCAAAGGCTCCATCCTTTGATGTTCTAAAGGTTTTGTTGAATAAAGCCCAAGCAACTGTGTCTGATTTAAGTAAGGACCTCCTAAAGTCCCTGTGATCATATATTGTACATTTAAAAAAACCACACACCACCCTTATTAAAAAAAAATGAAATTATTAACTTGAAGCAGACAAAAAGTGACACAATTAAAATTTTATCATAAGTGGCAGTCAGCTCAACAGTAAATAATCATAGAATCATAGAATGGTAGGGTTGGAAGGGATCTTTAGATATCATCTAGTCCAACCCCCCTGCAGAAGCAGGTTCACCTAGATCAGATGGCACAGGAACATGTCCAGGCGAAGATGGTTATTAAGTTCATTTTAAACAAATATCCAAATGCCTTCTCTCAGAGATGACAAAATAGTCTGCATCCCTTTAATTTAAAAATTCTAGCATTTCAAATACAAAATAAGATGCTTAATTTTGCCAACACCACACCTGAAGTATTCTTGGTTCAAAAGTTATACAGTTAAGAGTTACAAACACATACAGCATTGGAAGAGAGATGTATCACTTTCACTGGCTGCATACAAGGACAGGAGTGTTCTTAAAATTCTTGAAAAAAGGGGGAAAAAATTGCCTAAATGAGTTCACCACCATAAATTCTTCTCATCTGCCTTTAATCTAGTTATGCCAAAATTGCCTGAAGCCGCTGTGGTGCTGCCCTTCACAAGTGCCCTCTGTGGGTACTAACCTGGCTGGCCACCTGCCTCACTCTCCTGTTTGTATTCTCAGCTGCTCTATCTAGTCTCCAGCATAAGCCTCCTCTAGAAAGATCACACAGCAGTCCCATCCTTTCTGCTGTGCCTAAAGAGCCAGAACAAAAGAGAAGATCCCCCTCCCACCAAGTTTTCCACCAGCTCCTAGACAGATTTGCCACCTTTTTCCAGGTGCATCAAAGCATCGAAGTAAAATCTCTTCTACGTGGCCTAGAACAAGACCAACTTTTCTGTTGGCAGCCAAGTAACACATTCCCCTCCTGCCTGAGCTAGTTTTCTGCAGGGAGGCTCTAACAGAGGTAGTATCCAGGTCTTTTTATTCCTACTAGCAGCAATTAAGAATTAAGCTTTACCCTACACATTTTCTTTTTCCCATCCAGTTACACAACCTATATGTCACAGAGCTGATGGAGGCCTCTGCAGTCAATTATCCACTTCCTAATTTTCATGGGCTTCATATACAAGCAATACATATGACATTAAATCAAAGCATGTGCTCCTAAGCTTCTAAGGGGGGCAGAGCTCTAATCACACTCCAGATCTTACCCACCAAATCAGTTGACTTAACATTTAAAAAGAGACTCACCCCAGTCTGTCATTCCATGGTCAGAAGTTAAAATAAATGCAGTTTTCCCATCATTTCCATAGAAACTGTCAATCATTGAAGTGATTTCTTTAACACCCTCATCAACTTTTTTAATATTCTCCTTGTATTCCCTAGAAAAATAAGGGGGAAAAAAATGTTGTTAGATTGAAGGTGGCTCTCACATTTGGTATAAAGCAAGATATTTATGGTCATAATGCCCAGTCCTTTCATTATAGACAGCTTTATCCTCTCCAGAACAGCTAAACAAACAAAATGTGTCATAGAGGTAAAACCTCTTCTGCTTTAAGTCTTATGTGGGATACTAAATTGCCATAGTACAGTTTGAGAGTTCTTGAAACCAGGTTCAAATGGGTGTTTATTTATAATTTGAATCTGGCCTATCCTTGACTAAAAAATGATATCAGGCAAGTTAAGGAGAATGTCAAAACAAAGGAGTTCTAGAAAACTCAAATGGCTGAAATGGTAAGTTTCAAAAATTATCTTAAGCCAGCAACTAAATGGTGAAGAAAGATTTGACCATAGAGAGACTGTTCTGAGGTGATCCACAGATAAGCACAGATCCCACAGTTCTGTGGAATATCAAAATCTGTATATTTCTATAAAATGTGACTATGATTGACTTTCAGCCAACCGATTTTCTATTTGTTACTGTTGCTGAAGTCAGTTTTAAAACTCTGTCTTCAAAAAAAGGTAGCAAAATAACACAAACCATACAGCAAATATGAGCTTTGGAATGATGTAGGAAATTAGAGGAAGGATTTTAGAACTATGCAAGGATTAAGAGAAAGACATAATATCCTACATTGAATGCATGTGAGGAAGTGAAAACAAAGTTCTCAAATAAAACACTTCAAGATGAATTGGTTAAACTAAACTCTTCTGTTTGTTCAAGTGGCCCAAGGAAAGCTAAACCACAATGCTTGAATTTGCAGCCACAATTCCTGAGCTAAATGTATATCAATTCAACCATGAGGAATCTGAGAACTGTTTCCCTTTTCTAATTCAAACTGCAATTTCCTACACATTCTCTAACCACATCTTGCTGACAACTAAGACAATCCACTAAAAATCAGACTTGAATACAGGAGTATAACCAGGTGTGCTGTATGTAACAACAATCTGTCACTTTTACAGAGAAGACTCTAAAACCAAAAAAAGTCAGAAAATTCAGAACACAGTAATGACTGTGACATATATGACCTACTGTATGTAGCAACCCTCAAGACTACAGGTTTTGTCTCAGGCTTGAAAAATAGCACTGTTAGAAAAAGTTACTGCACGCATTTTAAACTAGTAAGAAGGATGTGTTTAACCTCTCAGTTACCTTGAGTTTGGCCGATGAGCATGTCCATTTGTGTCTATGCCTAACAAATGCAGGAACAGAACCACTTTCTCTTCATTCAGTGCAGAGAACAGCGTTTGATTACTTCTGGAAGAATTCAAGAATCTCTGTATGGAATAAGTCATTTAAAATATTAACCTGAGTACAATGAAAAAAGACAAGCAGCCTATTAAAACTAAAATGCAGCCGTTTCCACATCAAAATACTAGTTGTTATTACGGTTACCAAAAAGAAAAATCAATTATGTCCCAATTTACTTCTTGGAGGATAATCAGTCCAAAGTTTCAGCTTATCAAAGGCATAACTCTTCAAGTTGAGGAGTCTTCTTTGTTGTGGTTTTTGTTTGTTTGCTTGTTTGTTTAGTTTCTGTAGGCACAAATACCAGCTAACTGCATATAATACTTTCTTCGTCTCCCATGTAATCACAACAAGGAACCACTCCTGAGCATCATTTATGGTTTTACATTTCCACTGACTTAGCGATTTCAAGGGGGAATCCAAGGTCTCAAACACTCCTGCTTTGAAGCAGGTTCTGCAGAACAGAGATACCAAGATACAACTAGTCTTCAGAAGCTAAGTTGTACCAGAACAAAATAAGACATGCTTTTCAAATACATGAACTATAGAACATACATATAGCCTTGCATGTGTCCTACTTAAGCATCCCTGAGGCAGATGCCAGTGGGGCTTTTCCCCTCAGGTCGAACGAATCTTGACATGGCTACTTTGTGTCAGACCAGCCATGCTAAAGTTGTGCAAAATTCAGACAGACAGCCATTCCAGCATGATCTCCTTAGTAACAGCACTGCCAGAGGAAACAAAGTTGGGTAGGGTTTTAGTTCAAAGATCATCCAGAGAACCTTTCAGCACATTAATATAAAGTCTCTGCATTTCACACAGGAGTCCAGGGAAAATGCTGGCAGAGCCAGTGAACCATTTATGCCAGCAAAAGACAGAGCAGTTCACCACACACCTGTGACAGGGGCGGAGCTCTTAAAAACTAAAGCTCACATCTTGTGCAAACAAAAGTCACTGTTCCTAGAAGACAACCAAATTGCCATCAACAGTACTATAGAATCATAGAAGGGCAGGGGCTGGAAGGGACCTTTAGAGATCATCTAGTCCAACCCCCCTGCAGAAGCAGGTTCACCTAGATCACAGTAAGCCGTGTCAGCAAACGATGGCACTATGCAACTCTACCTTTGTTTTCTCCCTGAATGTACACAAGTTGCATAGATTAGTATTTGCAAACACTCAACTTCAGCTCTTGTCCAAATAAAATCATGACCAAAATTCGGAGGTATTTTAAACAAAGACAGACGAAAAAAATCTGATGCCATTCAATAGCAGTATCATTATTTTTGTGGAGACTTCTGTTTCTTGCAGGGGTCCATCCATCTGCATGCAGGATGTATCATAGACTGAATAAGTCATCCAGAAAGCTCCTTCCAAAGAAGCCAGCCAAATTATACCAGTAATTTGCAGGACAGAGTATAATTCTGTTTTCTTATTTTTAATTCAATAACAGGAAACAACATATCAAAACAGACAAATAGGAGACTCCCAGGAAACTTTCCATCATGGAATGATTAAACAAAAGAAACTATTGTGAGGAAGGCAAGGTCTGAGCTTCTCCTCTGCCACCATATTCATGATGTCCATGATGTCCCCAAAAACTCTACTCCCCTAGGTATCTCAGAACCCAGCACAGCAGCAGCCAGAAGAGCTTACCAGGCTCTGGCTTATTGAGAACAAGATGACAAAAGAAAAGTGAGTGTAACCTAATATATGGTGTATTTTCCAGAGCAAATAGCAAACTTCATCCCGTGCAATAATTTGTAAATGGTTTACTTTTAAAAAAAAAAAAAACAAACAAACAAAAACAAGAAAAAAGGAGTTTACCACAAGGAGTTATATTAGACTAATAATATCATTGGCAGATCACCAAACAGTAGGGGCAAAAACTACTTCACCTTCCTTTGCATGTTGCTGAACTGTTTGCCAAGCACTGTCCTTTTATCTCCTTGTAGCCTGCTAAAGGCCTTGTCTGGTACTCAGTATTCACAAAACTGGAGACCTGACACCACTCAGCACTAGTTTCCAAGCCACCTTTATATGTTAAGTGTATCTTTCTGTCTCTGTTGTTTGTTTCTCGTTTATTTACTTTATTCATCATATTAACCTCGCTCATATATTTAAGCTGAATGCCACCAAGCAGTTCCAGTAATGAGAGGTAAAAACAAATAGGCTAAGAGAACTCCATTTCTCCAGCCTCAAGAAAAGGCAGCTAAGAAGAGATGTCACTGCTGTCTACAATCATCTGCTGGGAAGGTGAAGAGATGATTGAGGCAGACTGCTGAAAGGGCCCTGGTGATGGGACAAGGGTTGAAACACAGGAAATTTCAATAAGAAAGAGAGACTAAATTGTTTTTTAAATCCTAACTGTAGCCAAACATTGGAACCAGTGCTCAAGAGGCTGTTGAATTTCTGCCCTTGAAGATACTCAAAACTTGACTGGGCAAGTCCTGAGCAGCCTGCTTTAACTGGACCTCCTTCATGCAGTGAGCTGGACTCAATGACCACTACAGCTTTCTTCCAACCTTCTTTTTCTGTGATTCTGCAGCTAACAACAAATAATGCTCTGGCTACAAGTAATATGCAGTTTGGAAAGATCAGCAATAGGTTTCATAGAATCATAGAATGGTAGGGGTTGGAAAGGACCTTTAGAGATCATCTAGTCCAACCCCCCTGCAGAAGTAGCTCCACCTACAATAATGATAATGTAATACTAATTAAAATATTACAAGAGAAGTTTGTTTACAACTACATGAAATCTTTTAGCATCATCTTCCTCCTTGGATGGGAGAAAGCAAAGAAGAAAAAAAGATAACTTAGAAGGTCTAGCAAATACACCATTTACAGATGTCTGAACAAAAAATGGACTCCATGTATGTTTAATATAAGTTGTTGGGGATCACTTGTTCCCTCAAACAGAGTCATCCATGGAAGCACAATCCTTTAATAGAACTGATAAAGCGTTGCTGACTGCATGGAGGTATAGGGAGAAAGAGATCAAACAAGCTTTCGCCTTTCACAAAGCTCCTTCATACATAAACCCCGGACAACTTAATTAAATTGGTTGATTAAAGCTGTGCACGCTGATTTGTCCTGATGTGAGAGTTTAAACAGTTACAGCAGTTTTTAGATGTAAAAATAAATGCATAAAGGCAGGATAAACATACATATGCCAGGTTTGTATCAGCTGAGTGTGCTCATGCACAAGACTCCTACACACATTTAAAATAAATTATTCAGCCATTGTATTGCTAGTTAGGAGCAAAACTATCTGTAAATCCACTGGCAGACATCAACATCAGGTCACGGAACAGTCTGCAGAAGTTCAAAATTTAACTTCATTCAGTTCTGGACTCCAGCCCCCACCCTGCACAGAAGGTACAGCCTAAAGGCTTGGTCTGGCCTTCTTCCAGCAGAAAGGGGCCAAAGGAAGAATGAAGCACTGTGTTCAAAATGAGAAAAGGAAAAAAAAAAAGAAGAAATGTCTGCCATCTGCACCTACATGTCCATTTAAGTCAGAATACATCAACTGAATAACTTGAGCATATCCTACCCTGTGGTCTTAATAAATTGTGGTTAGACTCATCTCCAAGGCTGTTTGAGTTCCTGCAATTTTAATCATTTTGCCCTGAAAAAAAACAGAGTGCAATCTAATAAAACTTTTTCACAAAAATACTTTTAAAAAAATCAGAAATGCATTAAAAAGACTATTTTTTCCCCTGTTAGTTAATCTATACTCACACTGTTTTGCTCTCTATTTTTTCCTTCATGACAGACTTGAATTATGATCTACATAAAGGTTATTTAACTGAGAATCACTGGGCCACATTACACTACATTACATTCAGTCCCTTAATTATTTTGAAGGCTTCTTAAAGACACCCAAAATCCACAGTTAGTCAGCTCTATACCCACCTGGATCTCTAAGCCACTCCCAAGCTATTATCACACATGAAAATGACTGAGTTGTAATGCAAATGCAGATAAAAACACCCTACCCTGTCTAGTCTATGCCAAATTTTCTCTGTCCCAAGAAAGGACTAGGATCCCCTTGTTCCATGAGCAGACGCAAAGGAACCATCAAGTATCATACATTTTATTCTTCCACTCATGACTTAAGCAGTCTGCTTCTGATCAGTACACAAAAAAAACCTCATCAGAGTTTCACATCTTCTGACCAACTAAGTTATTGTTAGCATTTTTTTAAGAGAACACGCAATTTCTGAGTGCCAGTACAAACGGCTCAGATATTAGCCCTTCTTCATTTTATCCCCATATCTTTTTAGGCAGAGGACATCACAAGTGGCCTTTGGCACATGCTGACTACACACTAGAGTGGGAGAACATGTTACTGTCTTTTACTTCCTCAAAATCCAGGGGTCATCTTGCCCAGAATTAAACCACATGTTGTTAAATATTTGAGATAAAACTCAAAGGAGGAAAATAAAGCAGGCAAAGCAGAATTTAGATTTCAGCAAATTATCCTTATAATTTATGTAAAATCTCACCAGCATAGCTGAGAGTTGTTTGAGTTATAACAGTTGAGTGACCTCAGTTTCAGTCAGCCTGAAGTTTCATGCTTTTGAAGCAATCACTGATAGGTGATTGAAGAGGTGATTAATGGAATGAGTATTTTATGCCACTCAGTCAAGTCTTATCTATTGACAGGATGAAATTTAGATGGGCAAAATAAGTCTTTAAAATAACGATGCTGGTTCCAAGGAAAAAGTAATCAGTAATGACATGTGTATTAAACGTATAGTTATAGTTTGAAAGAAGACATGCCATTAGGTGTTTTGAAGCAAAGGAAAGGTTAGTACCACCCCTCCCATACCTGTGCAACTCCAAATTACAGCAGGGCGCAGTTTTAAGACACCAGCAATTCAGGCATAATTGACAGCCTAATTTGATTTGTATAATTTATATGCATTAAAACACACAACTTGGCACAATTGCACATTCAGTAAGAGGATGGCAGTTAGAAAAAACATCTTTCACCTGCCAACTCAGGAAATCACTTCCTTTGTCAATTTGCAAACTATACTGTAGTTGTTCACCTTTCACCACTGTTTAAAGCAGACCCACCCTTGGCTTCCTAATATAGATGCTAATTTGGTTTATAGCTCTATTATATATATTAGTTCTAATTTTGGTTTTATTTGATTTATGCCGGTTAGTACAGAGCCCAAAGGTTTAGTAGAAAAAGTTTTATTACGTCTTAAACTCCATTAAAATTGTTATGAGTTTCAGAAAGTAACTCAATTGCTCCACTGATACAGATACTTATACACTAACAGCTACTAGCAGCATTTCTTAATCCAAGACAAATGAGGTAGCATGCCATAACATGAATACATGAATGAATAATCAGAAACTTTGTGCCTTAGACTATTAATATTTACAGTGACAGCATCACAGAACAGTCATGAACTAGCACTGACCTAAGCAGAGTACCACGTGAACAAGTTATACTTCTTCAGGGCCTAAGCTGCTTCCGTCCGCAGCAGCAACAGGGAGGGAGAATGTGAAAACATCTCCGCAGACACCAAGGTCAGTAGAGAAGGAGGGGGAGGAGGGTGCCCAGGCACCAAGAAGAAGGCTCCCCTGCGATATGGGGTGAGGACCATGGTGAAGCAGGTTGTCCCCCTGCAGTCCATGGAGGCCACCGGGAAGCAGAGACCCACTGGCAGCCCGTGGGGGAGCTGCTCACGCTGCAGCGGGTGGATGCCTGAGGGAGGCCGTGACTGCGTAAGAAGTTCATCCTGGAGCAAGTTCCTGGCAAGACCTGGGAGTCCGTGAGGGAGGTGCCCACGCCGGAGC
>WBNH01008727.1:70976-101867 GCA_013401255.1 Urocolius indicus | reverse complement strand
GTTTTGCCCGTGACGTTAATTACCAAGTGATCTCTCCATCCTTATCTCACAAGCAGTTTGTTATATTCATCTCTCTCTCTCCTGTCCAGTTTAGGAGGGGGAGTAATATTATGACTGGGTGGGTACTGGCCTAAACCACCACATGCCCCCAACCCTCTCTGCAACTATCCGTGACTCCTCTGGCAGGCACAGCGTAGCAAGATGCATGGTAGACAATCAGGAGCCAGCTACGTGCATCAGAACAAGACACACTGTATAATTACAGTGGGTACAAGCCTGACAAATGTTAAGTCAATAATATTGTCCATTTCTTTCTCATAATGAAGGTTATGCCATGCCATAATATTTATTATAAAATTCTTAACTAATCACATGGAAGATTTTAAATGAACTGTAGTACTCTGAGTTTCAGATTATATGCAAATTTAAGATAAAGTCAAAAATGTTTTTAAAAGGCACTTATATTAGTGTTAGGGGTTTTTTTTTGTTAGTACTAAATGACAAATATTTTCTTTAACCNAATAATTTATATAAACCATATTTCTTTAATCAAATATTTTCTTTAACTTCCATTACACTAGTCATAACCGACTCAAGCAATTTTTACTTAGGACTCAAAGCAATAGGTCTTGCAAAACCTTCTTACTTTCTAGTTCTGTGATAAAGTTAACGTGTTCTATGACAAAGTTAACAACCAGCTGTGCTTTTCAGATACAGTTAACATAAAAACATTCTCTGCTCACCTTCACGTGATCAAAAACCCACATGTCAAGCTCGGCTGCATCTTCTGCTCCAAAGTCTTCACTTTCTGCCGTGTAACAAAACGTGTATACGTGATCTCCAGTAGCACCTGCAAAAACAACATAGATGATGTAGGAGATAGGGAAAAGTTTTATTTAAATAAATGAATATCAATGCATAGGAGTAGAAACCTATAAAGAATGACAACCCTGGGAGAAGTTAAAAGTTTTCTCCTTATTTTAAATTTTCCCATAATTTGAAGCCTGGATATAATTTTAACTTATTATCTTATCAAGGCCTCAGAGGAATGTTATCCAGTATCCTCAGGTGAGGAAATAAAGTATGGAAAAGGAGGTCTTCAAGACCCACCTGGACACGTTCCTGTGTGACCTGACCTAGATGTACCTGCTTCTGCAGGGGGTTTGGACTAAATGATCTCTAAAGGTCTCTTTCAACCCCTATCATTCTATGATTCTATGATAAGAATATAAAAAAATCCCAATAAAAGCAAAATAAACAGAATTTCATTTTGAAACAAGGAATTTCCCTGAGAAACCTCTAACAGAAGAACTAGACATTAAGAGCCTTCCTTGTCTGAACACATGTGGTTGTGGGGGTCGAGGTTTATTTAAGAATATGTAGCTAGCTTTTGGTTGTTTAACTGAACCACACAAGACAATGCCCTATAATAAGGCTTTTTACACAGGAAAACAACTTGCATCACATAAAAAGAAGGTAGCATGTAACTTAATTACTATACATCAATTCTAGGATGCAACAAAGTACCGAAAGCCACATGGACAATTTCAGAAAGGCAGTATTCAAAGTCTGCATCTTTAAAACATGGATTCCTCATAGGAAAAGGAGAACTGCTGGACTATGTTCAGGCATCAAATACAACATGAGGACCACTGATGTGAAAACACAGCATCTGGACAAGGCAACTTCATTCTGTATTCACTGTCAAGAGAGGAGAGCAGAGAGAAGGAATGGGAAGTGGGGAAGATGAAGACCTAGAAGAAAGTAAACTTGTGAAAAAAGAAAGATTTGAAGTTAGGTGGGGTTTAATGAAATAATTCAGTCAATGGCTGAGTTGTTACAGCTCAGGGATGTTATTTCTACCGTGACTAACTCTCACAGGGCAAAATGTTCTTTAATCACTTGATGGCCAGAGAGAACATAACCAATTTGCTGTCTGTCACAATTATATAATGCAGTTTTATAAGCTTCCAGGCTTGCGAATGAACTAACATCCCAGTATAAGGGAGCTGTTTAACCAAGATTATGTCCAAACCCACACAAGGGATGCAGATATTTCAGGTCAGGAAGATGAAAGCTGGCACAGGTTTTCCGGTGCAGCTCCCTGCTACAGCCCAGGAAACATAACTACTAGTTATAGCCCAGAACATTCTCTGTAATTCTCACAGTCTGAAAGAAAAAGAAGAAATACTCCCACGCATTAAAAAGTCAATTCAGGAGTTCCAATTGGTGAATAGATGAGTTCCAAAGAAGAAATAAGCCTTGGCCATAAGTGTCAGGATGGCTGATGGACTAAGATCGTAGAGTTCTGTACAGTTTTTCCACAGTGTCACAGCAAACCTCAAAACACCCATCTCTGAGAGGTGCCACACCAAAGAAGTCAAATGAAAGCATGCAGTTTGCAGACTGGGCAAAGGAGCACATCTACTGCTTACCCATCTCTCAAAGCAAAAAAAAATGACAAAATTAAGTCAATACTAGGAAAATGTTGGAGTGCCTGCACGGCTTGTAAAATAACTGGGGTTTGTTTTATATAAGAAACCCTATTATGCAAAAGGTTACAAAATATTATTTTGTTTCTCTCATTTGAGAGGTGGTGGGCAACAGGATGCCCTGGGGATAAGGAAGTCTGGCGATGAGAAAGTAAAGATAGGACAGAGAAGCAGAAAGAAGCCATAGATGAAAACGTCCTTTAGAAGCAAACACAGAGCTCTGCTTGATTTGGTGCTGCCATAGCACTATGGAAAATAACTGGAGCTTTTGATTTTACTTAAGATGTAAGTAAATTGCACACTAGTTCCAAAGGTACGTTTCATCAAAATATTTATTTTATGACAGGAAAAGAACCTGAAGAACATAGACAATGACAAGAAACAAAGGATTTTTCTCTCCTTCCCAAGAACCAGCAGGTGTTACATGCACTTTATGCATGAAATATGAAAGTGGTGAAACAGTCAATAAATTGCTGAACATTTTGGCATGATAAAACACACACAAGAAGAGTTTTGTAACCTCACTAATTTGCAACATGGAAAGAGAGAGAAATCAAGCTATGCTCCCCTATTTCCCTTTTGGCTTTTTTGTAAAAGTAAATACCAAACACTTGATTCCATTCTCTTCTGTATTATAGAGCTTATTCTCTTTGGAATAAGCTTTGGAATTCTCTGTATTATAAAACCATTGAATGGTTTAGGTTGGAAGGGACCTTAAAGATTATCTAGTTCCAACCTCCCTGCCATGGGCAGGGACATCTTCCACTAGATCAGGTTGCTCAAATCCCCATTCAGCCTGGTTTTGAACACAGCCAGAAAAAGGGCATCAACAGCCTCTCTGGGCAATCTGTTCCACTGTCTCACCGGCTTCACAATAAAGAGCTCCTACCCTATAGTCCCTCCTGTGTTATAAAAGTTCTCCTCTTCGGAAGAAGGGAAATACTTTTTTCTCCTAAAGGAAGTTAATAAATATTTTCATCACGGGAAATTATGATTCATCTTCCCATACATAATCTACTTCTCAGATACAGTGCTGCATTAAACCTTTCTCAATGTCAGGGGCATTTCCCTCCTCCTGCACATTGTTGATGTCACTCAGAACAAGCCATACTGAGAGACCCACTCACAGAATGGTATTACCCTTGCACATCCCTCCAGCTATACATTAAAGCTTTTTCCAAGTCCTCTCATCTTCTTACTCAAACAAAACTAGTAGGTGGACAGGGCTCTGGGAAATTCTTGAATTCCCCAAATGTTTTCCCAAGAACATACCTCCCAAAATGTAAAAAAAATCTGTGCAAAGACAACGTACTACCTTTTCCCTCTCCCCAGCCATCATCATAATATTCCCAAATACAAACTGTAGTCTGATGTCATGGGAAATGATCAGGAGATATTTCTATATTTTACCATACATTTATGAAGATATATCAAAGAACAGAAAAGTGTGTGTATGGGGGGTGTGTGTATGTGTGTAATATCAGCAGGAGAGGAGAAAGAGACTGAAGTTCAGAGAAAGTTCAAGAAGCATGAAGAGAAATATGATGTACACTTTTTCTAAATCACTATTAGATTCCATTCCCATCCTGCCTGTTAACAGTTTTTTGATTTGCTAATGCCAATGCTTACAACAGAACAACAACGTATGCTCCAAGCTTGTCATCTTTTCACTGCAGTTTGTTTTATTCTGAGTTTATGGGAAAGAGTGCATATTTCTCCTCATTCTTCCAAGAACAAAATGAAATTAAATTTGGAGACTCTTTAAATGTTTCCAGGGTTGTATATTAACCTCTGTATGTTCGAAGACCAATTGTACTGGCTTGACAAGACTTTAACACGTTGTATTACCAGAAGTGAAAGGTCTCAGCTTCAGGAATAGTACCAGTCAGTTCCTGCTTGCATATAGTTATTCCATTTACGTATTATTGTTCTGGAGTGAAAGCAGGATAACCTACAATGAGCTACTTCTCCAGCTCAGACACTCCAACAGCATGGCTTCAGTTCCACTACCCAACTCACTGGGAGCTGCATGCAGTGGAAGAAAAAGCAGGCTTTAAACCTCAACCAAACGAAAACATTAGGTCCTTGCAACTAGGGATGCAATATACTGCTAGAATTAAGTAAGGGCTATTTAAATGGATGAGTAATACAGGAATTCCCTTTTTAAATGCTTGCTTCTTTTTTTTCATCCACTCTTCAATTCACACACTAGAAATCAGGTATATTTAAATATACAAACTGGAAATGATTTACTCATCTCCAACTCAAAAATTTTGTGTGCCTCTATTTTACTACCTGATAACTATGTGTTAAAGATTCACAATATTTCAATCTTACCTTTTGCAAACATTGGTAATATATCTGGGCTTCCCCAGCTCCAAGTGTATTTACTTTCATTGAAAACAGAATCAAATTCCACTGGATTCTCTTTCCATCCTGTTGAACAAACACATGTGGTTTTAAATGGGATCGGCAGAAGTTGTCATTGCCTGCTAAGAACTGTAGTCCATGCAAAATGTTCTGATTTTTTTTAAGTTTCCCTTAGATTATTTCACAATGAACTCTACTTTGCAAGTCTCGGGTTTACTTCCATTTCAACTTCTATTTGCAATTAGTCTCCCATTCATTAAGATGTGAGCTGAAAACCTAAGCTAATCTCATTTTGCAGGGATTCAAGCAGACAAAGCACACAGCTGGTTTACCTTCTAAATAGCTAAAATTCTGCTGAATTCTAATTCCCCCATTGTCTGAACTCAGGTTTTGGCATTAGGCAATAAATTACATACTCGTATATCACATTTCCAGCAGTCACATTTCACCTCATCACAATAAAACTTTAAAGATCTTCTGTTTCCATGACAAGGCAGCTGACAGAAACATAGAGATGCTCTTAATGGAAACTCCAGCCAATCCTGCTGCATTTATAGCAGATGTCAGAAGGAAGAACCTTTTGACTAGGAACATGGGCAAGACCAAGTAATTCCTCCTATCTCCCCTGTCCAGAACAACACACAAGTGTTCAGACCTGGAAGCCTGGAGGAAGGCAGAGGACCACACAAAGACCCAAGTCAATAGTGTGACAGTTTGTTCCACATTATTAACCACCATGCATGCAGTAATAGCTACCTCTGGACAAAACATACAATAACAATATAAAGCAAAAACCTCAACTGATTCTCCAACTCAACCTAGCAGTGATTCAGCTAAGACTGCAGCTGATTTCTTGTTTGTAATATGTACTTGGCCATCCTTCTATTACATGGCTAATGATAATTAAAAATTCTGTTACATGAAGATGTCAGTCCTTAAGAAATTTCTTCTTTTAGATTCGGGATGCTAAATTTTAACATGTTAGAAAATGTTAACTTATGTCAGCTGTTTTCACAGCTATCATTATTAAGTGTGGGAAATCCATCCAAAATTATTATTTTCTATATTATCTTGGTGTACAAGCCATTATGCAGTATTTATCAATAAGCCTCTAGAAGCCCAGCACATGACTGAAACATCTTTACTTTGAAGGACAGTGTCAAAGGTTTAGTACCAACGTACCTTTAGCAACTGCACTCACATCTTCATAAAATCCAGCTATGAGTGCAACGTGACCTGGCCTGGATTCTGTTGGGACCCTCGTGTGGGAGATCCCCCAGCTGCCATTGTTCTCTAAAATACCCCTGAAAACAGGATACAAGGCAGTTAATGCTTATGACTTCTTGAAAGTACAATGAAATGAAGATAAAACAAGTGACAGATAGATTTGAGGCAGGAAATTTAAAACTCTGACTAAACCAGATTTTCACTACCACCTGCTGCGCAGCAAAACAAGCAGAACATAAACCTGCATATAGTTCTATATTGTAACACCCCACAGAGAACATTACTATCAAGAACCACCAGCACTGCAAACAGATCAGTTTAGCTAGAGTTCTAATAAACTTAGAATTAACATACTATTTTTTTGCTGCTGCTTTTTGTTACAGCTTTTTTTTTTCCCCTATCCCTTAACTGACTGTTTCTGCCTGGTGTTACTTTTCTTTGTTCTTTCCATTTAGCTTAAAGATTTGAGTTCATTCTTCTCTTACTCGTTAAATATGTTCAAATATGACTAGTTCTTGTCACAATATCTGGCTTTATCTAGGCCAGATACTTGAAGCCAGTATCAAAGAAAGTAAAAAACAAATCTAGGGTGCAAATCATTTCATCAACATAGAGAAAATTTAAGTAAACCTTTTCTCTTTTGCAATTACACCAAAGCAAAGGACAATACCTTCTCATCACATATACAGAAATATATAAAAGTTGTCTGGGGATTATGCAAATACAATAGTTGGAACAGGTAAAAAGCAAAGAAAATCAAGGACAAAGCCCAAGTGTAAGATACAGCCTCATAAACTACTCTTGTCTGATTAAGATAGGAACAGCTGGAGCCTGTCAGAGAGCAAGTGGTGAGTATCACCATATGCTGTTTTCTTGTCTCCATCTTCTGGAAGAAAAGAAAGATTCACTGTCAGTGCGAGGGGAGAAAGAAAGAAAGCAAGCAAAACACACCAGGATATACTTTACACTAATGGGTAAGAAAAAAGCAGCACAATTTTCTGAGTAAATTCAAAGCAGTTTTTAAGGGTATTTTTGTTGATCGTGATATAAGCTACAACATTAGCTTTACTTTTAAAGGATGTGTTTTAGCCCAAGTAAATTTGAAGTTAATTCTTTGCAAGGTCATTTTTAACAGAGATATTCTACAACTATTAGTTACAAGGTCCATATACTCAGCTCTAAATATACTTAGGACTAATGAAATTAGAATCAAACCACAATGTAAAATTTCAAGCTCTACATTAAGCCTGTGGGATTCACAGCTTGCTAGTTGGTTATTTTTAAACTCATCTTAGACTCCATGCTCTCAGGCCTACTTGCAAGTTCACACGCTTACTTGATAGCTCACAGGATTATCTGGAATAGCCCAAATGTTATAGTGAAAATGTAAAAGGTAATATAGTACTCTGACATGTTAATCCTAGCTCTCAGCTAAGTTTTAGAACTAGTTGTATTGAAAAATGTACTAATTTGAAAATGGAATTTAAGTGTTAAAGTGGTTTCTAATTTGGTCTCACTGGAAACTCTGATCAAAATGCACTGCACTTGCATTACTGTGATATGTAAGAAAAAAATAAAACACTTTTGTCCCTCCTCACATTTTGTCACAACAGGCAGGAACTTGTTTTAATTAGAATTTCGTTTTTATTGAGTTGGAAAGCAATCCTTTACCTGTGGTTTCATGAGGCTGTATCACAGGACCTGAAGTCAACAACAACACACACTAGGCAAAAAGAAATTCTATAGCCAGAAATTGTCATTTACCTGTTCAAAAATCATTCAGCTATTATGAATTAATTCAAAGCCTTTTTACTCAGAAGAACCATTAAAACATAATAATTTCCTTGACAGTACAAACATTAGCTACCCATAATATACCAATGATGAATATCAACGTGACATAGTAATACAGATGAAACATGACAGGCGAGGAAGAAAACATCTTCCCAAAAATCTGCCCCCCCCCCACCACCACAGCAATTCAGACCACCCACCATTCCTCACAGCTATCACAACACTGCTGAAGAACAGATTTTTCAATAATATTTGTAAGAGAGAAGACTGGGTATTTAGCACATATCAGGCAGTAATTTGCTCCAAGCCTAATGGATATTTATCATTATTTTCATGTACCTATTAAAACTTTGCTTCTATTTATAGCACATTGCTACAATGGCTTTTGCTTACTTAAAGCTAATCTTTCCTAATTAACAATGCAGTAGTGCCTAAAGTGCTCCATCTGGATGAGACAAGTAATCTGTCCGTTACACGGCCCACTGCTATAAAGCAGATAAAAGAATAAACACTGGGCACTTAACAATAAATATGCAAGAAAGTGATCTTTATATTAAATTGGATATCCTTTGAATTACTATTATTAAAAAAGAGAAGCTCAGACAGGAATAACTTGACAGAATAAAACCCAAAACACTTCAAGAAACCAACATCTGATCTTGTCAACCTGTTTATGAAGTTAATCTGCAGAAATTATATAGCTCAAAGGCTGGGTAACAAAACACTGGGTCTTCCTGCTCCAGAATTGTCACAGATATGTATTAGAGCTGAAGATAAGCCTTGGACTGCTTGGCCTTCCATCTTTCAGAAGGCACAACATGCTGCTAGGGGTTTTTTTCATTCTCTCCCACATACACATGCTCACATTTCTATGTATTTATATGCAGAATGAGAGACAATGAGAAAAATACAGACAGAACTTCAAACCTCTACTGGCATTTTTATTCTACTCAGTGACCTACCTTTGCTTGTTACAAGGCAGTCCTTGCCCTCCCCATTCACCCATGTACTTTCAGTGCAGGTTACAAAGTTTTACTTCTACAGATTTTGAAAGTCCATAACTCAACAAAGTAAAGCAGAGACAGCAAAAGCACAAACTTCCCAACACTGGAGAAGCTTTTTAGTGGTTTAACTTTTCCTTTCTAGATAGGTGTGATAATGCTGAATGGTTGAAACTGAAAAACTCAAACCACTTATTTAGTAAAAATATCCATTTTATCTCTTTCCTAGACACTGTCCCTCACTGCTCCTAGTGATGGGGCCATCGTGGCATTCACACCTTGTTGATGAGGCAAAAGACCAACTCTTTTACTGCTAGGAGAAGAAACTGTCTGTGAAAGAAACAAGAAGTCCACTGCTAAAAGACAACAGGGAAAAGGCAAACTGATGTGGCAGACGCCCGTAGAAGAAGCAGGTACAAGTAATCCCATAAAAACTGGCAAGTGCTGTAGGAAGGATTCCACAGATTTCTGTAGGAGAATGCAAAATCCCTAACAGCTTCAAATGACTGATTACTTGAGTTTGCTCTGATATTCAAAAGCCAGACCTGTGCCATTACACAAAAGCAGTCTTATTTAATACTATTTTTTTAATTTCTTATGATTAAATAATTATCTTGATATAAGGAAACAGGAAATCTAGTGAAAACTAGTTTTGAGTACTGAATCATATAACTTGATACTCTTTTTTTTGGCAGAATTAGTTTTTCACAATCTAAAACCAAATAATTCCATTAAGCAGCTACACACACAAAAAGCACAAGGGAAGCTGCAGGGTCACACATGCAGGAAGGGTAGAACAAATAGGAAGCGGCAGCCTGCTGTTAGAACCATTCAGGCCATCTTTTTTAATCACTCCTTAGAAGGCTTCATTGGTAGCTTAGAATTAGAAGACAAGCACATTAATGAACTACTGCTCCTAAACTGAACATCCAGGAAACAGTTTAAATTAACGAGTGTGTTAGGCTTCAGAATTGATGCCATGCTGATGTAACTGGAGGAAATTCACACTCAGTTACTGGCTACCTGCATTTTTCTGAAGACAATAATTGACTCAATTTACTCTGGTCATGGTTCAGCAGCTTTACTGACACCAAGGGACACCCACTCAAATCCAGGCATTTCTGCAGAGCATAATTCTGCAAAGTTTGCTACTTCAAAGGCAGAGGGAAGGCAGTACGCAAGCTCCTCATGTTCTCATCAAGACTACACAGAGCTGTCTCCAGGAGCAGTATGGATCAGTAGCATATTCAGATGGACTTACCGCAGGTAAGGTGCTTGGGATGTACCGTTGCTGTTCAATTCATAAAGCGAATCTGCCCGCAGACCATCAGCAACAAAGAGTACAAGACGTTTTGCCGGAGGCAGCAGTGGAGTCTGCTGAGGAGTCATACCGTGAACCAAGGGAGAGCTGAAGTAGATGTCAAAAATGGAAACCAAGAACACACAATGCACAAGGAGACCAGCGAGTATGAAGACTGGTATACCCATGGCTGGCAAAGTCCAACACTGAAAGAGAGCGAGAAAAGTAAAATTAGGCAAATGAGGCTTATGAGACCAGTATTTATTTTGTTTGTTATAGAACAGGAGTAGCACAATCACAGTCATTACCCTGGAGCCATAATCAATCTCTGCTTCCAACAAGCCTTTTCCCATCAGTTTTGGTCAAAAGTCACTGCATAGCTAATTCAGACTTTCAGATAGTCACGATCTCTCAGCAACTCACCTTTGGTGTGGAGTGGGGTATCAGATGGCTTCAAAAGACCATTGAATCAAGTCTGTTTGTCTGATATTCTGCATTTTTTTTGTCTCCTACATCAGTGACAGGTAACTGAGACAACATAACATCTCCAAAAACATATTACCCTCCACTAGCTGATTACATGACAGTGTTGTGGTCTGTTCAGGCAAATGCAACCAAAGACAGCTAGGGAAAGCCATCCTATGGCATACACCCTTCCAAACTTGCTCTTTTAAAGTTTACTATCAATCCTGGGCTCATAATGTTCTACCTAGAACTAGAAAATTTATTTTAAAAGAGCAAAGATACTCTGCCGAGTGCAGAACATTATTCCTTTTCTAAAACAGGTGACAAAAGCACAACAGCTGAACGATTTTGTTTCTGGATAATGATATTCCCTTTTCTGAATGTTTTCTTCCTTGTCATTCTCTGAAGTCAGCTTAGGGATACAAATATGTTTAATAACGAGTGCACTGGAAATGTGCCTGCCATGTGTACTGAGGGGTCCTTATGATGCCTACTGAAGGCAACTAAATATGTGTATTGACTCAAGTAAGTGTGGGATCCGAGCCTGAATGAGGCTTAGTTCTGAAGCAGTACTATTAGTGCCGTCCTGGCTGCTAACTTAGTTATTTCAATATTAGCTAATTATCAACCTTAACAAAACAACACCTCCACTCACCCATATAGAAATAAATGTTCCTAACAGCCTGGAAGCTTCAGATATTCAATTACCTATGTAAATATACACCTCTCTCTAAAAGAAACTCTTTGTTTCACAATCTATTTGGTGCTTCTAAATGACAATACATGTTTATCGTGTTATTGACAGAATTCCAGTAGCTGGACAGATACAGACAGCCACTACACAGTAAGGCTATTATTCTTATCAAATAAAGAAAAAAGCTTCACAACCACATAACCTGAACTCTGAAAGATGTGTTTTAAAATAAAAAAATTAAAGGGACAGGAATATCAGAGAAAAAAAACTCTACACACTAAAAAAAATAAATAATGATACTATATACTATTACTTGGTCTTACAAAGAAAATTCAGATCTGTTTGTAACTTAACCATAATTTCCAATTCCACTCATTTTCCCTAATGAAACATAGAGGCAACAACTCCAATCCTAATTAAAAAAACATTACTACAGTAATATGTCGTTTTGGAGGTCTGGAGACAAAGCCACGTAAGACTGAGATAATCAAATACAACATTCTGAAGAGACCCACAGCAGCCACGCTTAAGTGATTAAACACAAACTTCTCATTAATCAGGAATTTACATGCTTCTATGTCTACAAATGAGATGCCAAGAGACTTGGAATATTTGTAAATATCTTTAAGTACTCAAGGCTCCTACATGAATTTAAACACGTGAAACTACAGTGACAGAAATACCATTAAGTTGAACATCAGGCCTCATTTTATGAAATCTGGTTTATTTTCCATAGAGCTTTTTCTTTTGATGTAGTTGTATTTGATAAGAGAGTCTGAAGTATTCATGCCTTAAACTGATTGTGACTAAACACGCTACTACACAAAGCAGTTACTTCCATCAGATACTTGCTTTTGTGTACTCCCAGTGCTACAATTCTATAGCTTAACACATTCTAAATTCTTCTAATTCAAGTATTAATCTGTTTTCAGCACTAGCTATTACTCTTTGCTTTAACTCTCCTCAGGCCTGAGCCCCAACTTGCAGCAAAAAAGAGATCAACAGAATTCTAATTTAATGCATCTTAGACTATATCAGTCTACAGGACTGAAAAAAAACCATATATATTTGCTTTTCTAACCACAGTCTGACTACACGACACTAGACTATTCATCTGAGCACAACACAAGCAACTGTTCCAGCCTTCATAGACACTGCTGCCTCTAGCTTAGCTTATGTTGCTCCTTTAATGCATGACTTTGTGCCTCATCACTGTGACATAACACTGTTAAAGAGCATCCCATCATCAAGCTTACTAATACTTTGCAAGAGCAATAAAGTGTTTGGAAAGCTCCTAACTCCACCTCAGCTGAATGCCAGAATGGCACTTGGTACCCTTCCCTAACAACAGTGCTGCTTTCAAACTACTAAGCCATTGGGCAAGTAGTGAACTCCTGTTTTTAGAGGAGGCTCCAACTTGAAGAGTAAAGTTTAAACACAGTCAACAGCAATTCTAAAGAGGCACACATGACATTCTACACCTTTTTGTCTTTATCAAGTGACAACTAAATATGGTCATTATGAGTCCAAAGTCCCTAAAGTTCGTTTAAGATAACTGATTTGTGAAATACATCCTATCCAGACATTTAGACCATCGTGAATAGCAATTCCAGTAACTGGTTTTAAACAGAAAAGGAAGTTCTTTATCACTGCCAGGGTTTCTATAGGACTTCCAAACCAAAGCACCCATTCTACCCTTGCAGGACAAACATACAAGACCAGGTTTTATTGAACTCAACTTCCCGTAAGTCTGTTCCTATCTCTGTCAGCAATTCTACACATTATGCCACTTGGAGAACACTCTCATGCTTCTTAGTCTGTAATATTGACACGTATTTGACGATCAAGAAGAGCGAAAGAAAAGCAAGCAAGTACATGGATGGTGTCTCTTGAAGTGATCCTCTTCTCTAACAGCTGAATGGGGCAGGTGGGAGAGACCTGACAAAGCAGAGCAATGAGACTTTATCAGAAAATAATGACTGTTTACAGTAGCCCTTTCAAACTGAGATGATGCTTAAGGGGAAAGACAAGGCTTGACTCTGTTCAAAGACCCAAAGAAATAAAAACAGTACCAGAGGCACTATTCAAAAGTCTTCAGTTTGCACCTACTCAGGTAAGAGAAGTAAGAGTGCTTTAGCTCTCCCAGAAAGAGCAATAAAAGAGTGATCCTCGCTACAATCTAAGTTGGGGCCAATCGAGCTGACATCACCAGCATTTCACTATCAACATTCAATTGTAAACTTTTGGATTTCAAATGTTAAAATACATCCTGGAGGACATATCTGGAGGACAACTCTCTTCTCTAATTGGAAATTACAAAGTCACTTGAATTCTCATTTGCAGTATTTAAATCTACGCTGGGCTACGATCTTTCATTCTACTGTGGAACAGGATAATTTTATCTATGCATTTCTAGCTACTTGATATGAAGAATCATCAGCTTAATGCATGTCAAGGCAACACAGAAAAAACCCATCTCTTCTTTGAGTAGCCATCTATCCCCTGGAACCCTACTATTAAAAGTTGATTTTCCATGGATCCCTCAATGACAAAAGGCAAACCATCAAGGAAGAAAGTGAAGGTAAAAGACAGAGGGAGCTCTGGGATTTCTGGATGGACCTCCATAGAAAAGGAGGATTGTTAAGCAACGTTTGTATTGTGTGATTGCAACTACAAGTGTTTTGTGGCATGAACAAAAGAAAAAGATGACTATCTGTTACTTCAAGTGTAAACTGTACGCTTGTGGTCATCTCTCCTCCATTACACTCTTGCATTAGAGGCCATCAATTTGGAGATGGAAAGATAAATATTTATCTTGAAAATATCCTTTTCCTTATAAGATCTGGATATAATCTTCATGAGTTTGAAAAAGGAGATTTAGGATAAACGAGATTTGTGGAGAAGCATAGGTGTAGATGTCCTGGGACACTTGGATTTTTCTGCCTATGATATGCATTACACTTTTGTTTTCCCCACCCATTTCCAAGAGGAGTGAAATCATCAGTTGATTTGTGTTCTCAGGGATGCAATGCAAGATCTCAGACTGCAAGTTCAAGGAGAGACATTACTTATCAGTCAATACAGCCTCCACAGAACCAGTGCAGGAATAACTGGAACTAGTTGACAGCACCTCTAAATTTGAAAACATACAGATTTTCACTCATTCGAGTCCTCTGCCATACAGAGATCTCTTTCACTCCGCCTTTCTTCCTCCTTTGTGCTTTTGCATGACCATTTGACAGAGTGGTTTCAAAGCCAGTCTGAACCTGTAGGTCCAATGTGTGAGTCAGAGGCTGAAAAGGATCTCATAGGTGTTCAGACTGGCCTGTTGGCATCAGGAGGAGCTGCAAACGGAAGCATCAGCAGCCTTCTGGCATGCTTTTCTTGCTGGGAAAAGGAGAGAGCAGCTAACCCAGTAAAATTTGGGTACTCAAGTATCCCTCAAACCTTCTTGGCACGGAGAAGGCAGCGCTAGCACTGTCCTTGCAGGAAACGTGCTTATTTAAATCCTATTTTTCTGTATCTTACATGAAAAAGAAATGAAATTGTCTCAGGAGATACAAAAATGACATACAGATTCTACAGGATACCACCTAAAGGAAAGACAGTCCCTTAGTTTTCTCCTTCTCCCTCTGTTACAAGAGTCATCATGAATAAATTTCTCTGGAGAGGCTGGTGCTTTATGGTTCAAGGCATAAAACTTGCAAAGCATGCTAAAAGGAAGAAATAACACGGAAAAAAAGTGAATTAAGCACTAGCTTGTAAGAAGAAGCAAAAGCAACAGCCTGTCAACATAAGAAAAAAAGATATGTATTAAACACACATAGTCCTTTTCACTTTGGAGGACAAGGAGCCAGATCTAAGTATTTATTACTCATGCAAAAATGTCTCTGCCCTCAGGTGCCTGATCATCCAAAAAACAGATAAACAAACTGTCACTTCAAAATATGTCTTACATCTTTCTGTCATGGAAACTTAGAGCAAAGGGTATCTCAGTATTTTTGTGTCCTCTGATATTTTCCCAGACAATCCCTTAACGAGTGACTTAATGTGGTACCTCCTACAGTCCTTATTTTCAAAGAGCAAAACGTGAGCTGCGCCCAAATCTCAACTGCATTATTCCACTTAGTTCTATGAAGCCATTACTTATCACATCAGGGGGAGAGAAAGAAGCTTCGAGACATGTAGATAAAAGAAGAGCATGTTGCAGCCTACTTGCCACATGCCATTTCTTACTGTGCATCCTATCACGCTGCTATTTATGAAACAGCTCAGGCAGCCAATTCCCTTCCTCTACAGAAGCAGACCAGCAAGTAATCTATGTATCAGACTCAGATTTATTCTTCTACTTCTGTATTTCACAGAATCACAGAACGGTCGGGGTTAGAAGGGACCTATAGAGATCATCCAGTTTACCTCCATCAGGTCACACAGAAACATGTCCATGTGGGTTTGAAAACCTCCAGAAAGGAGATTCCCTGGACAGCCTGTGCCAGAGCTCCCCCACCTGAACAGAAAAGTTTTTCCTCATGTTTAAGTGGAATTTCCTGTGCTCCATCCCTTGTCTTGTCACTGGGCACCACATAAAAAAGACTGGCTCCATCCTCTTGACACTTGCCCTTTAGGTGTTTATAATAATTGAAAAAGTCCTCCTTTGTCCTTCTCAAGGCTAAACAGCCCCAGGTGCCACAGCATTTCCTTGCCAGAGGGATGTTCCAGTCTATCATCTTGGTAGTTCTCCACTGGACTCCCTGCAGAAGTTCCTTATCACTCTTGAACCAGGGAGCCCAGAACTGGACACAGTATTTCAGATGAGGCCTCACCAGGACACAGCAGAGCAGAGGAGAACCTCCTTCAAATTGTTGGCCACACTCTTCTTAATGCATCCCAGGATGCCATTTACCTTCTTGGCCACAAGGCACATTGCTGGTTCATGTTTAGTTTGCTGCCCACCAGGACTCCCAGGTCTCTGTCTGCTGAGCTGCTCTCCAGCAGGTCAATCCCCAGCCTGTACTGGTGCATGGGGTTGTTCCTTCCCAGGTGCAGGACTCTGCACTTGCTCCTGTTGAACCTCATAAGGTTCCTTCTCTGCCCAACTCTCAAGCTGGTTGAGATCTCCCTGAAAATGAGATTTTTTTTTCCCCCTTCTCTCACCATCTCCTAAACTAAATATAGAGCCAATAATGATACTGTCCAACCTCCAATTTGTACCCAGTAAAGTACTTTTCTTCAAACAATCTGGAGCCAATGCCACAAAACCAGCATGGATTCTTAAATAAAGACCTTTTCCAGATCCTTAACAGGAAAGTACTAAGGTTCACAAAGCTACTCATTGCTTGTTAAATATGACTTGTCCACATGAACGGAGCAAGTCAAAAATCAGCACAGCCCAGGCTATGTCAGGGGCTTCAGTAGATTTCAGAGCTTCTCACTTTATTAGATGTTGTACACAAGCAGAGAAGAGATACAATCATTCTGAGAGATCAGGCAGAACCAGGGGACATTTTTCTTAAAGTTTAAGAGATGAAACAAACAAACAAAAAAATGCAGCGAGGACCTCATGACCACAATTAATTACTTTTCCAGAACAAAATGCTTCGCACAGATTAAAGAAGGGGTTTTTCAGTTGGTGTGGAGCCTTTTTCAGAATCCTCAGAGATAAAGTTCAGCTCCTGGCTCGTGGCAGGTGGGATGAAGAGACTCCTTTTTTCTTTGTACTCACACCTATCAAAACAATACAAAGAATTCCTGCTATTAGCTGGAACTAAAACATCCTGACTGTGACAGTGGCAGGGGACAGCTGCAATGAGCAGCTAAGCACAGACATCAGAGACAAGAAGCAGGCAGTTTGTTTCACATGAACTTTTCCCTCTTTTCAAGTTGCTCCATAACTTGCTGACAAGACTTTCTTTATTTTATCTATTTTTGACTCATGTCACCAAAGCTACATCCACAGCCCCAAGCTGGATCAGCTCCCTCAGTGCTTAACAGGAAGGCTGACATAATTAAATGCAGCCCACATCTTCCCAAAGTAATCTACATCTAAGCTGCGTTCTTCTGAAGCTATAATCTCTCAGCATTATTTATAAGGCAAAGAAAACTGTACTCGTACTGCAACACAATAAAGTTCTTCATGAGAAATGTGACACTTCCCTTTTCTGTTTTTCTCTCTTCACATATGCAATAAAATATAGACAAAACACTACATGGAATATGCCTCATTGGCAGGAATATTTTTTTAAGGATAATAAAGTGTCAAGACAGGGAGCTCAAGATACATTAGCTATTTCTTTTAGAGGAACCATGCTTCACTAATACTGTCAAGTCTGTTGGTTAAGATTAAGAAAATCCATTGGAAATGCACTTTCAATAAGCACCAGCGACCTTGGTAAGTTGCTTTTTTTTTCTAACAGAAGAAGACAGGAATGTCTGCTATGTTTCTGGATGACTAATACATTTTTCAACTAAACAGTGTTCTATATTTTATAATTTGTCAAAGTGGTGACTGTACAATTTGTCTGTACATAAAGAATGATACTTTTGCTTGGGGCAGGGGAGCAAAGTGGAAGTTGTGTGGTCTGACACAATATTTCACATAGTATGGCAGTTATATATCATCTGTGATGGTACTAGTAGTCCCTATGCTATTCTTTCACTTATTTACATTTTTAAAGAGTTAGACTAGTCAAGAAATGCAGTAAGATCATTCCTGCTGTCACAGCACACACACCTACTGACTGCACAAATTAATTTATACTGGAGACTTACCAGCCAGTCTCAGAGTAACTCTCATATCTTTACACACTACTTAAACACTGGCCCAAATCCTCACCTTGACTTCTATTCATGGTATGATTATACATTGAAGTGGGATAATGACAAAGTCCCTTTTATTCCTTTCCAAAATCTCATTTTCTTTCTCTATCGAGGCATAACATGCTCTGCCAGACAATGAAACTGTAACTACAGTATTTCCACTTGCTCTTGCACTGAAGTGGCTTTTGTAATTCAAACCATCTGTTTAAAATTACTTTATGTTCAACATCTTCACTGAGCATTTTAGAGATTATAATAACAAATGACATGTGGTTTAAATTTTAAATGTGGTTCAGTAAAGCATATCCAAACCTGAGGCAAAGAGCTCAAAGAATATTTAATTTTCTTTTTAACATCACTTGATAATCAGAATTACTCTGCCTGCCTTGAAAAGTCTCTTTTGCCAAAACTTTTCACGAAGAAATTTGACTATGGCCTGCAAGGTGCCAGTAAAGCATGAAGTGTCCTANTTAAATAAAGACCTTTTCCAGATCCTTAACAGGAAAGTACTAAGGTTCACAAAGCTACTCATTGCTTGTTAAATATGACTTGTCCACATGAACGGAGCAAGTCAAAAATCAGCACAGCCCAGGCTATGTCAGGGGCTTCAGTAGATTTCAGAGCTTCTCACTTTATTAGATGTTGTACACAAGCAGAGAAGAGATACAATCATTCTGAGAGATCAGGCAGAACCAGGGGACATTTTTCTTAAAGTTTAAGAGATGAAACAAACAAACAAAAAAATGCAGCGAGGACCTCATGACCACAATTAATTACTTTTCCAGAACAAAATGCTTCGCACAGATTAAAGAAGGGGTTTTTCAGTTGGTGTGGAGCCTTTTTCAGAATCCTCAGAGATAAAGTTCAGCTCCTGGCTCGTGGCAGGTGGGATGAAGAGACTCCTTTTTTCTTTGTACTCACACCTATCAAAACAATACAAAGAATTCCTGCTATTAGCTGGAACTAAAACATCCTGACTGTGACAGTGGCAGGGGACAGCTGCAATGAGCAGCTAAGCACAGACATCAGAGACAAGAAGCAGGCAGTTTGTTTCACATGAACTTTTCCCTCTTTTCAAGTTGCTCCATAACTTGCTGACAAGACTTTCTTTATTTTATCTATTTTTGACTCATGTCACCAAAGCTACATCCACAGCCCCAAGCTGGATCAGCTCCCTCAGTGCTTAACAGGAAGGCTGACATAATTAAATGCAGCCCACATCTTCCCAAAGTAATCTACATCTAAGCTGCGTTCTTCTGAAGCTATAATCTCTCAGCATTATTTATAAGGCAAAGAAAACTGTACTCGTACTGCAACACAATAAAGTTCTTCATGAGAAATGTGACACTTCCCTTTTCTGTTTTTCTCTCTTCACATATGCAATAAAATATAGACAAAACACTACATGGAATATGCCTCATTGGCAGGAATATTTTTTTAAGGATAATAAAGTGTCAAGACAGGGAGCTCAAGATACATTAGCTATTTCTTTTAGAGGAACCATGCTTCACTAATACTGTCAAGTCTGTTGGTTAAGATTAAGAAAATCCATTGGAAATGCACTTTCAATAAGCACCAGCGGCCTTGGTAAGTTGCTTTTTTTTTCTAACAGAAGAAGACAGGAATGTCTGCTATGTTTCTGGATGACTAATACATTTTTCAACTAAACAGTGTTCTATATTTTATAATTTGTCAAAGTGGTGACTGTACAATTTGTCTGTACATAAAGAATGATACTTTTGCTTGGGGCAGGGGAGCAAAGTGGAAGTTGTGTGGTCTGACACAATATTTCACATAGTATGGCAGTTATATATCATCTGTGATGGTACTAGTAGTCCCTATGCTATTCTTTCACTTATTTACATTTTTAAAGAGTTAGACTAGTCAAGAAATGCAGTAAAATCATTCCTGCTGTCACAGCACACACACCTACTGACTGCACAAATTAATTTATACTGGAGACTTACCAGCCAGTCTCAGAGTAACTCTCATATCTTTACACACTACTTAAACACTGGCCCAAATCCTCACCTTGACTTCTATTCATGGTATGATTATACATTGAAGTGGGATAATGACAAAGTCCCTTTTATTCCTTTCCAAAATCTCATTTTCTTTCTCTATCGAGGCATAACATGCTCTGCCAGACAATGAAACTGTAACTACAGTATTTCCACTTGCTCTTGCACTGAAGTGGCTTTTGTAATTCAAACCATCTGTTTAAAATTACTTTATGTTCAACATCTTCACTGAGCATTTTAGAGATTATAATAACAAATGACATGTGGTTTAAATTTTAAATGTGGTTCAGTAAAGCATATCCAAACCTGAGGCAAAGAGCTCAAAGAATATTTAATTTTCTTTTTAACATCACTTGATAATCAGAATTACTCTGCCTGCCTTGAAAAGTCTCTTTTGCCAAAACTTTTCAAGAAGAAATTTGACTATGGCCTGCAAGGTGCCAGTAAAGCATGAAGTGTCCTAATACTTGAATGTACAGCAAATCAGTTACCTCACTATTAACCTACACCATTTTCTCTGAATTAACCCGTAAACATGGGAAACTGTATCCACAAGTCTCCCAGGAACAAAACATACTTGTAAACAACCCTGACAACAGGACAGCATTGACAAAGAGAATAAGGGTACCTCTTCAGTAAGCGGTGACTGCTTTGAGTCACAACAGAGAAAACAAGAGCGTCACCCTTTGGTAACATTTGTTAGCCAAGTGGAGAAAAAAAAGAGAGTAGAACTTCAGTATTACATCTGCTCAGTATGAAGGCATCTAGAGAGTCAGAACTCAGAAAAAAACCCACAGCAATAAACCCTATGTGGTTTTCTTGCAAATAAGCTATTTCACTGGGCAATACCATTTTGGAGCCTATACTTGTTTCCAGGAGGTATATGCAAATTCTCTTGGGTATGTCTTGATTCATGAATCATTCATTCAGCAATACTCTATCAGCAAATCTTCTTGAAGCACCACTGTTCTACAGCTTAACATCATATTTTCATCTCAATATAGACTGTTTAATTATTTCTGTGCTGCCAAGAGTGTCTTCCATTACTCAGATTTATCTGTTCTTGCGACCCCCCCTCCCCATTATTGTTTTTTCTTGCCCTGTTTGGAGATCTTTTGAACAGATTTTTCATATTTCAAGTTTCAAGGAATACTTTTGGTGAAAGAATGTTAGCCTGGCAGCATCGAATGGAATCCAGTCCAGCAACTTCCACAGCTGCTAGGATGAAGGGACAAAAGACACTTAAGAGAATGTAAGCACAAAAAAGACAGCTTGCCACAGCAGTCTGGCCGTCTTGTTGGAGCCCTCCCTCACAAACCAAGGCTGAATGCCCCTTAAGATATTTTTTAAAGAGATTTTCAATAAAGCACATGAACCAACACAAGCAACATAGTTCTTCCCTTTAGCAATAAAAGGGACAAGGATCAAATTCTTTACAGTCACGCAACAAACATTAACATAGACCACACAGGAAAAAGGATGGAAAAAGAACAACTTGCAGCTGTACTGAGCTTGGCAAAACCAGCTTGCAAATGCATTCTGTATACACCCAGAGAAGAAAACACCCTTTGACAAAAAAACCCAAACAAACAGTGATTAAAGTATGTTCCATAAAAGCCAGTATGAATAAGAAAGGTTTTGTAAAAAAGACCGAAACTGTGTTTTAATAAGTCACATCTTCTTATCCATAGCAACCACTACAAATAAGCAAGAATTATGTCAAACAGTAACAAGCTACATCTATTGAATCTCACACATAAGCCTCTCAATGCCAACTTGCCAACAGCTTCAGACTGAAGGGAAAAAAAAGGACTACAAGACAATCCTCTAAGCATATAGTAATACTTTCAATAAAAGGAATGCAGAAATAAAATAATCAATTGGTAGGTTCCTACCCTTTCAAGAACATTTTGTTTAAAAAGGCCTTTGAAGCCTATGAGATCAGAAGTGCTACTTCATTATGTTAGCCAAGTGAATAAAATGTATAACCAAGTACTATTCAACTGGCCAGCATAACTGGTACTTTTATATATCTTTACCTACCAAACTTCAGTTCACTGCAAAGTTGATTCAGATGGAGGTAAGAGAACAAAAACTCACTTTGCACCTTAAGTGAACATGCCTAAGGACCACAGTCCACGCCAGAGACACGTTAGACGACACAATCCATCAAGGAACACAGCATGCGACGGCAACCCGTGAGCATGGGCAGGGAGCGAGGGCCAGTGCCCCCTACAACCCGAGTCCGGGCCACGCGGCCCCGGGCACCGCAGGCGGGCGCTCTCCAGGGTCCTGCTCCGCTCCCAGCCCCACGGAGCTGATGAGGCTCACAGGCATGATCCGGGACGCAGCACCCTGATACACCCTGAGAAATCCCACCGTGAAAACACACCGTCGGGAGATATTGCTTCGTCACACACACATAAGCGCGGCGGGGGGAAAAAAAAATCTCACTAATTCCTTCAATTAAAAAAAATTGCAATAGTCGAATTGTGAAGTGCAGAAAAATACTAAAAGGGTGGATGATACCACGTTCATGGGAGCATGCAGATTTTCAGGTAGCAATGTAAGCACATGCAGTACTTGTCCAAGGATATTATGAGGTCTAGCATGTATGATTCAATGAAAGAAGTCACATCCCTCTTTAACTCTAGCACTAGCAGCCATAGTTGCACGGTGTTCACACAGGAAGCATTTTCCTAGCAGACATAAGACACAAAACTCACTCAAATTACCAGTTGCTGCAGCTCATAATAGTTAAATTCACTTTGGAACAAAGTTCTTTTTGCTCCTACATCAACCTCCACTAAGAGAGTAATTAGCATTCATTATTATTTATGATATCTGTTGAAACCCTGTAAGCTTACATTTGTTCTCAAGACAAAGATGAGCCACTTCTCATTTCTCTGAGACATCTGTATTTTTCAGCTGACTAATTATTAATAGAGCCACTAAATGACTCCTGGAAACAATCAGTCTTCTGGTTCCTTGCAATACGGAGCACTGACGATTTAAAATGAAAGCTTTCCACCACTCCATCTCATTTTGGCAAAAAAAAAACCCAAACCAAAACAACCAACCAACCAACCAAACCAAACCAAACCAAACCAATAGCTTTGTTGTAGAAAAAAACAATAACTCAGAAAACAAGAGGGAAACTGATAGACAGATACCCAGAAACTTGGAGAATACAGACGGGTAACATCTCTCCAGTTCTCATACTACATTTTCCTCCCAAAATGGAGAATCACTTGTAGATTCTCAGTCTCTCTCCTGGTAAAAGTACAATGCTGGTGGGCAGAAGATTCCACAGAGATGGCAATTGTATCTGCTCTCAGGAAGGACACAACCAGCTAGTTTTGAGATGACAGGAAAAAAATCTATTATTCACTTCTGTGTAGCAGTTATTTGCCTGTACTATAGTACCTGTATAAAATTGCTTGTAATTAAAAGCATGTTTTCCAAAATACTTCAGAAACAGTAAGGTCTTAAAAATATATAAAATATACTTAAACAGGTATTTTATATAGAAACAGCTGTCACGGGTATAGCAGAAGAATAAGAGGTCTTCACAGTCATAAATACTGCATGAAAAACAAAGCCAGTACAGCTGCAGAGAGCTGTACTGCCCTCTGTCCTCCTCTGCCTCAGCTCACTTATTCCTACGCCAAACCTTTTTCCTTGGGCTGGCACAGCCATTCTTACAACTGAATAGTCATGCACACTGGAAAATTAATTTAACTGAAAGTAATTTCAAGGAAAAGCAAAACCACCACCACCACTAAGTCAGCACATTCAAAGCATGCCCTAAAATTTCAACTTTGTTCTCCAAAGCCTGCATCTCACACTACTTCTGTTCCTATTAACACCACCAAAGTTTCTTGCACAACCTCCTCCACAAGCCATCTCAAATCTCTCACCATATCTCCCCCATATTTTGAACATGACTGAAGGACAGCAAACTGTATAAGTAAAATATAAAGAATTTTCTGCAAAACTCTGCAAACACTAAATTGGTGAGGAATAAGGTGATGCAGGCAACCCTCAAAAGCACAGAGGAGCAGGATGGAGTCAGCATAGCAACATCTCTGCAAGTCAGTCCATGGTTCTGCAGTGACAGGAATAAAAAAGACCTTTTCAATGTCAGGCCAGGCCTTAACTTTCTTGAAGTCCACACACTTTCAATAAAGAACACAGTTAAATTAAGAAAAAAACCAGCTTTTCACTTGAATTTAGCACCTTTAGACCTCAGAACTCAAAAACAGCTTTACAAGGATCATTTTCATGTTTCAGCGCACCATTTCCCTTCCCCATCTACACTCCCCTTCACCACGGTGAGGCATGGTAAGGAAAAACACCTTAGACAGAGCAGTCTGTTATTGTCTACAACAGCTTTCTGTGCAGTCTGCGTTTCCAGACAACCCTCCCTCCATCTTCCAGACTCGGGTGAAAAAAGCCCAAGCAACTCAGTACTCTAGTGTTTGTTATAAAAGGTCATATCTTTCATTCCCCAATTATTTCTCCTCGCTCAGCTGTAGCAGGTTTTTCCCCCTACCTATTCATTCTCACAAAAACATAAAGCACACATCATGAAGCCTGAACAAGTTTCCTAAAAATACTCCTTAGTTTCTGAGTGTGTTTTCTCATTGTATTTTTGATGGTAGGCTTTCAAATACCCAGTTTTCACAGCAATACTTCAAACCAACAGGTTTTAGAGGTAGAAAAACAAAAGCAAACTTCGATTCAAAATGATATGGGGGGTTCATTTTGTTTAATTCAGACCCTTCTCTGGCTTCATGGGACATTGTCACATTTTTGGTGAGGCTAAAAGTATTTCGAAGAGCCCCATCTCACTGCTGTGCTGCTTCAAATAACAATTTAACACACAAACACTTTCTAAAGTCAGTTTCTCTGGGTAAAGCTATGTCTGTACTTAACACACACGTAACTATCAGCTGCTGATAACATGCTGTTCCCCTAAAACAACGTTCCCTTAAAAATGGATGGGACAGATACAGTTTCAGAGAAACAGCAGAAGTCTTTAAGCACAAACTACCAACATTTGCATTATTCAGTTCCTGCAGAATAGCAAAACGTGAGGTTAGAGAGTTTACAAAACACTGAAGTTTTGGGCTTTTTTTAAGGTGTGAAAATAGACATAAAAATCATTAACTTCTGTGAAGCTTCTTTTGAAAGGGGGTAAAAATTAGTATTAAATAAGTATACAAAGATTCTTCCAGGTAACTCAGTTTTACAAGAGGACTTAATGAAGACAACTCACAGGTCTGCATTAATTTAAAGTAGAAATCAGATTTGCTTCAGATTTTCCTCCTTTATTTTGTTCCCAGTGCCTTGACTGGGGCTCCAATCACCTGAAAACAAGCTACTCCACCGTACGACTCACTAGAACTTTGAATTCATAGATTTAGAGTATTCATTACCAGAAAGCCACCAAAACTCAATATCCAAACTCAAACCAATATGGATCTCTCAGAATTATTTTTTTAATGAAATAAACCTTGTCTGTAGAAGCCGAAACAGAAAATCCCTTATAGCCTGACTTAAAACTGCATTCACTCACTATGAGAGCAGTTGACACTGCATTGGAGTAGCACAGGAAGAAAGCACTTTACACACACATGACCCCAAAAAACAGCACAGAAGGAACCCGAAACTGGCCATATATTCAAGTTCATTCAACTTTGAAGCATTAGCTCAATATTTAACACTCCTGCAAAAATAAACACAGTAGAAGCAAAGACTGATTTTTTTTTTCCCTACTTGTTCTCCACCTCAAGAAAGTCTAAAAGTTCATGAAAAAACATGCATAGACTGAAAAAATTATTTATACATCACCATCTCCAGAAAACTCTGAACTGGTTTTTTTTCCCCCACAAGCTTCTTATATTTTGGATACTTAGCTTGACAGACCCATTTTTATAAACTAAGCTGAGATTATTTAGGTACACTGTTCTTCAAATGTGGAACTCATGTCCTTTAGCAGTTAAAAGGAAACACTGACTCCAGTGAGAGACAAAGCAGCCTGATGAACAATTTGCCTATCTCACAATGACTAACAAATTAATTACGAAAAAAATAAATTGCAGTTGTTGGCCTCAAGTAGACTTAGATAATGCTTTATTCCCAGAAGTCATGCATCTTCTTCTGCCTCACACATCCTCTAAGGTACTACACTGTCCTTACCTGGTTTTCTTCTCAGGTCTCCCAAAACATTGTTGTGGTATACCACAAGAAATGTTTTTTTAAAGCATATTGTTAAAAGCCCATTTCCCCTCTACATTCTTCAACTCTGGAATAGGTATTTCATCTCTGTTAACCCATCTAGAAATTATTTGGGAGCAACTGAGTGACATCTGTATATGTTTNACTTTTATTAAGTTCATACTGAACGTGTTTTAACTCTCCAGAAAGGAAAAAGGCGCAAGATTGCTTTAGGGTTTCCTAATTTCAGGATGCAGCAGTAGTAATATATATATATTTTTAAATTATTGTGGTTTGAGTCGTATTTTAAAACTCTTCCAATGTATCACCATTTCACTTGATGCTGCTACAAGCTCACAGTTCACTACTTACGACTTTTTTTTTGCAGATCAACAACATCAAATATATTAAGCTAGTAAAAAAATGTCAAAATGTCAGGACAGAAAACAAAACTGATCACACTAGTTACAAAAANGACTCAAGTAGACTTAGATAATGCTTTATTCCCAGAAGTCATGCATCTTCTTCTGCCTCACACATCCTCTAAGGTACTACACTGTCCTTACCTGGTTTTCTTCTCAGGTCTCCCAAAACATTGTTGTGGTATACCACAAGAAACGTTTTTTTAAAGCATATTGTTAAAAGCCCATTTCCCCTCTACATTCTTCAACTCTGGAATAGGTATTTCATCTCTGTTAACTTTATCTCACCCATCTAGAAATTATTTGGGAGCAACTGAGTGACATCTGTATATGTTTCAGTTGGTTTCATAAACCCAAACTTCTTTCAAAGTAGTGAAATAGAAAAATACTTCCACACTATTTTAAGTGAGGCAGAATTTAAAAGGTTAGTCCTTACTGTAACAACATACAGCAGTTTGCAGAACTAAGTCTCTTAAGGCAGAATTCAGTGTTTGAACTACTTTTGCCTTAT
Source organism: Urocolius indicus (assembly GCA_013401255.1). Taxonomy (NCBI): domain Eukaryota; kingdom Metazoa; phylum Chordata; class Aves; order Coliiformes; family Coliidae; genus Urocolius; species Urocolius indicus. The sequence goes on along the minus strand of WBNH01008727.1, from coordinate 74,532 downwards.
TTCAAGTCACGTGTAAACATGGTCCATCGCCACTAGAGGGTGCGACAGGACTTCAGTAAGTTTTCCCCTCTATCTTTGCGAGAAGAGGCAGAATATCAGTATGACAACTTTTATTAAGTTCATACTGAACGTGTTTTAACTCTCCAGAAAGGAAAAAGGCGCAAGATTGCTTTAGGGTTTCCTAATTTCAGGATGCAGCAGTAGTAATATATATATATTTTTAAATTATTGTGGTTTGAGTCGTATTTTAAAACTCTTCCAATGTATCACCATTTCACTTGATGCTGCTACAAGCTCACAGTTCACTACTTACGACTTTTTTTTTGCAGATCAACAACATCAAATATATTAAGCTAGTAAAAAAATGTCAAAATGTCAGGACAGAAAACAAAACTGATCACACTAGTTACAAAAAAAGTGTGTAAATTAAAAATGGAAGGAAAGCAGTGGTACTGTATAGCATATTATCACGGTATGAATGGAATAGCTTTCAATCACAGTACTGAATATTGCTTCTAGATTTCAGTATTACCACTAAACATTGCAACTATTTTATTACGGAGATTCCTGCCCTAGTTTTGCACTGAGTAATCACAGAATGCTCAGGGTTGGAAGAGAACTCTAGAGATCATCCAGCCTAGCACCCTGCTAAAGCAGGTTCATCCCAATGAGGTGTTGCTCGATCCTCCTGACATCTACCCTTTAAGTACTTGTGTTAGTAAGGACTCCCTTCAGTCTTTTATAGGCTAAACAGCCCCAAGACTCACAGCCTTTCCTTATAAGAAAGATGGTCCAGTCCCCTCACCATCTTGGTTAGCCCTTTTTTGAACTCTTTCCAGCAGTTCCCTGTCTCTTGAGCTGAGGAGCCCAGAACTGGACACAAGGACTCCAGATGATGCCTCATCAGGGCAGAGCAGAGTGGGAGCAGAACCTCCCTTGACCTGCTGGCCACACTCTTCTTGATGCATCCCAGGATGCCATTGGCCTTCTTGGCCATGAGGGCACACTGCTGGCTCATGGTTAGTTTGCTGCCCACCACAATTCCCAGGTCCCCCTCTGCAGAGCTGCTCTCCAGCAGGTCAATCCCCAGCCTGTACTGGTGCATGGGGTTGTTCCTTCCCAGGTGCAGGACTCTGCATGTGTCCTTGTTTAGCCTCATGAGGTTCCTCTCTGNACACTCTGTCCCCTCATCCAGCTCACTGATGAAGATGTTGAACAAGACTGGCCCCAGAACTGATACCTGTGGAACTCCACTGGCCACAGGCCTCCAACTCGATTCTGTGCCATTGATCAACACCCTCTGGGCTCTGTCATTCAGGCAGCTCTCCATCCACCTCGCTGCCCACTCATCCAAGCCACAGCGTCTGAGCTTCTAATGAGGATGTTATGAGAGGTAGTGATGAAAGCCTTGCTAAAGTCAGTGTAAATGACCTCCACTGCTCTCCCCTTATCTGCCCAGCCTGTCATGCCATCATAGAAGGCATCAGGTTGGTCAAGCAGGATTCCCCCTTGGTGAATCCATGTTGACTCCTCCTGATAACCGTCTGTTCCTTCATGTGTTTAGAGATGACATGGAGGATGAACTGTGCCATCACCTGTCCAGGGATGGAGGTGAGGTTGACAGGCCTTTAGTTTATCAGGCCCTGCTTCTTTTTCTTTTTGAAGACTGGAGTGGCATGGGCCTTCCTCCAGTCCTCAGGCACCTCACCTGTGCTCCCTGATCATTTAAAAATGATGGGGAGCAGCTTAACAGCAGCTCCCTCAGCACTCATGGGTGCATCCCATCAGGACGTATGGATTTGTGTGGGTCCAGTTTGCCTAACAGGTCTCTAACCAAATCCTCCTCCACTAAGGGAAGGTCTTCCACTCTTCAGACTATTTCACTATCCCCTAGGGACTGGGCTTCCTGAGGGCCAGACTTGGTTATAAAGACTGAAGCAAAGGTGGCATTCAGTAGTTCCACCTTCTCTGTAATCCTCCATCACCAGGTCATTCTCCTCATTCAGCAGCAGGTTGACATTCTCCCTGGTCTTCCTTTTGCTGCGGATGTACTTGAAGAAGCCCTTCTTGTTTTCCTTTACATCCCTTGCTAGGTTTAATTACAAAAGGGCTTTAGTGTGGAGAACGGACACGGATCCCGGGGTATAATGTTAGGCCTGCTGGGGCAGGACAGCCTTGGCTCCAGCTGCATGGACTTAGTGCACGATTCAGACCATAAACAGGACATCAGTTGCTAAGGTGGGAACAGTGGGCCTGAAGAATCATCAAGGACGAGTTGCTCGTTAGAGTATAGATATGAAGGCAGCTGTGTGTGCGGGAAAGAAACTGTAAGCTTGAAGGAATGTAGCAAAGCAGAACCTGAAGGAGTATGTGAAACTGCCAGGCTTGAAGCTCGCTTATTGCAGAAACCACAAGTAGGATAAACATGCAGATGTGACTTCTTGTTAGTTGGCCTATTGGCTGTTGCCAAGCAAGCAGCTTGAAGCCTGTATTGTATATAAGTTGAACCCTGTTTGCAATAAAGAGAGGTCTCCTTTATTACCCATATGGAGTAGGACTGGATTTCTTCACACCCAGCTGAGAGTCAGACCCTAGGCAAGTGTCGAGACCTTCCTGACACTTTAGCTTTCCTGTTTTCATCCCTGCATGGTCTGGCAACATCCCTACACTCTTTCCAAGTTGCCATGCTCACTTTCCACCTTACATTTTTTTTCCTCTCCATCAGTCGCTCCAGTAGCTCCTTGATCAGCCACACAAATCCTTGTTCATCCAATAAAGCGAGTACCTCCTACTGAATGAGCTTTACACAGAGTTCCTATTAGTTATTTTCAAAAGAACTGAACAGAAACTAACACTGCATCAGTTCTAGGGAGCTGAACTTCCTTTGGTTGCAAACACTACTTCTTGCTACACGTCAGTTTCGAGCTTCTTACCAGATAACGCACAAATGAAGAGTTTGACATCTTTAAGAGCGACACAATCACACTTCCATATACACAACTTGGTACCAGCCGTGCTTGCCGCCTCCTTGGCTTCAGGCCCACCTGAGGCTTGATGCTGACTCACTCACACACACACGATGTGGGCGGCTGCCCACACATCCTCCTGCGGCTTGACGGTGCCTCACGCAGAGCCACCTCCCACAGGCAGCTACACATCGGCCGGAGCCAACGCAACTCAGGCACGTGGTCGGTTCAAGGGCTGCCCAAAGGGCCTGGGCCCCAGCCCGAGCTCTACAACCCAGACCTACAAGCAGCCCGTCTGCAGCAGCCCCATGGGCCATCACCGCCAGGCCCCTCACGATTCACCACAGCTCTCCACAGGCCGGGAGACGTACGCTGGCACCGGCCACCAGCACTACAGGAAACCCCCAACCTGGGGCACTGACACCTCCCAGCCCCATCCCCACATATCCCCACATATCCCCAGTCCCAGTCCCATCCCCACATATCCCCAACCCCAGCCCCACATGTCCCCACATATCCTCACATATCTCCACATATCCCCATCCCCACATATCCCCACATATCTCCAGCCCCACATATCCCCACATATC
>WBNH01008727.1:0-69851 GCA_013401255.1 Urocolius indicus | reverse complement strand
CCCCACATATCCCCACATATCCCCACATATCCCCACATATCCCCACATATCCCCAGTCCCAGTCTCAGTCCCATCCCCACATATCTCCACACATCCCCATCCCCATCCCCACACATCCCCATCCCCAGCGCCGCGGGACGGGCTCATCGCGCACGCGCCACGACTCACTGCTGTGCCCCGCCGCGAGCCCTCTCGCAGCTTCCGCTTCCTCCCTGGCTGCTGCCGCCCCGCCCGGAGNGTTCGGCGCGGGCTGTGGCGCGGGCTGTGGCGCGGGCTGGCCACAGCGGCAGGGCTGTAAGATGGCGGCGGCGGCGGCGGGCGGGGGCAGCGGCAGCGGCAGCGTGAACCCCTTCCTCAGCGACTCCGAGGATGACGAGGCCGAGGAGCCCAGGCCCGGCGGCGGCGGCGGCAGCCACAGCAGCAGCAGTAACGAGCCGTGCGGGCCGCCGTACCCGCGGCAGCAGCGGCAGCGGGATGATGCGGCGGCGGAGAGCCCCGAGGAGCTGGGCGGGTTGCGTGCGGGCGAGGCGGAGGCGGCGGGCGGCGGGGCCGGCGCGGGAGACGCGCCGCGGGTGCCCGTGGACGTGATAGCGGCGCAGCTCCTGCGGGACCAGTTCTTGCTCACGGCGCTGGAGCTGCACACGGAGCTCTTGGAGAGCGGCCGGGAGCTGCCTCGCCTCCGCGATTTCTTTTCCAACCCGGGCAACTTCGAGCGGCAGAGCGGCACGCCGCCAGCCGGAGGGGCCCTGGGAGGCAGCGCGCTCGGGGCAGCGGGCGGCAGGGACCCCGGCTCCGGGCAGCTCAGTAAGTGACGCAGGGAAAGGGACTGGGGGTGGGGGGGGGGGGGGAATACCTCACGGTGCGACCCGTGCCGGTGTGAGTGTCGCAGAGGGAAAGCTGGGCAGCTGGGGGAGGCGTTTTGTCCCGCTTCTCTCTTTCTGTACGCTGCCTGCCTGAGGCTGAGGGAGGACGATGTATGAATTCAGGCTTCTCGTGACGGTCACAGATGTGCCAAATGTGAGAGAAAGGTGAGTGAGGGAAGATTCAGCCTCAATCTTTCACTGTCTCCGGAGCTTCTTGCGTCTATCTTAGCGTTGACTGCCAAGAGATAAGTCATGTGCTGCTAGGAACAAGAGCTGGGTGTTAGTCAAGCTATGGTTGCTACATTGAGAGTCCCAGTGTTGCCAAAAACGAGGTGTCAAGAGCCAGCAAGTTATTTCTGCTGATGCATTGGAAGGGCTGAAACATCCAAGGACGGGTCCGAGTTTTACAGTTCGTGCATACAATTATAGGTCATACAATGTTTCCCATAAGGCATGGTGACATGTTTACCAAATACTTGCTAACCATTGCGGTATTTGGAGTCTGGGAGCAGTAAATATACTGAGCTAATACAGCTTTTGTGAGAAAAGGTAGTGCAAATGCTTGGAAAATCATAACATAGCTGGACTGAAAGGCTTTTGAGTTTTAATAGTAGAGTAGAGGGCTTACAATAAAATTGCTTGTGCATCTTATCAAGGTTGCTGTCAAGAAAGGAGGCAGCTTGTGGAAGTGGCTTTGACAGAGAGAAGCTGTCCAGCCCACCTGACTTTGGAGGACTTGATAAACCTCACGGGAGAGTGATGAAAGGAAAGGAGTTGTGGTTAGCAGACAGTTGAAAGATTTATTTATGTGTATGTGTGTTTAAAGGCACCTAAAGGCATCTTTTAAATAATCCTATTATTTGTGTTTGGTTTTTAAGAAGTTGTTGCAGAGACGTGGAATTGGACTTAAAGTTTAGAAATAACTAATAGTATCTAAGCGTCAGGGATAATAGCAGCCATCTGAACTTTCAACTTGTTATTGTATCTCAATATCTTTTCAAAATTGTATGCTTTTTTCCCTTAGAATTCGTGCTGTGTTCTTTATATTCTGTTCATCTTGTTTATGAATAATTAGAACGTCATATTTAGCTTTGTGCATCTGAGAGCTTCATTGTGGTCACCTTCCTGGTGAATTTTGGTGACTGGTGGAAAAACTCATGCCTCAAGGCTTCAAACTGATAGACGTTTCTGTTTCATTAAAAGGAGCTTCCTTGGAGATTCTAGTCAATACATCCAATTGATTAAACAATAACTTTTCTTTACTGCCGTGATAGATTGTTTCCAGTTATTGGTACTGCACATATGTATAATTAGAAAGACAACAGCCTGTGTAGCTGTGGTGTTATGCATGCACACAAAAAAATGACCTCTTGTAATCCCAGACCAATGTACACGCGTGTGAGAATGTCTTAGTGATTGTTATGCTGACCCGCTGAGAGGCAGATGGTGATGGGACAGCACTATTACAAAAAAGGGAGCAGGAGAGAGGGAAAAGAGGGAGGACTAAAACTGTTGGAGTTGTTTAATGATACTGAGATACGCTGAAAATAAATGTAATGCCAGACCTTAGCTTAAGGGTTAAGTGTGTCTTGAAATCTGCTATCTACAACAGGTTAGAGTGTGCTTTTCCAAGGACTTTTTTTGTCTTAAGGGTGATTCAAAAGGCAGTTCATATTGAGTGACATTGAAAGGTGACAGATCCAGAACAATGGGAAAAAAAGTGTTTTTCTGTAGCTCAAGTAGACTTTAGAACTTCTTACCATCAGACTTGCTGTCTGGAGTCTTAACAACAAGCTTCCAATAGTAACAGTGTTGTCAGCCTAACAGCCAGTAGTCTCAGGCATCTAAATTTATACCAGTTTTCAGATGTTAAAGAATAGATTGCGGAGAACTCTGATGGGCTGAAAGTTATGTGCTCTTTGCAAAAGGGTTTTTTTCCTTTTCCTTTCAACACCTCGTATTATTTGGTTTTAGGTAGAGGTTTAAATCTCAGGTCCAATCCACTAGTAAGTCTGAACCATTTCTTAAATGGAAAAGTTGAGTTTTGTAGAAGTCCAGTCAGTTGTGTCTGCATTCGTGGCACATTCCTCGCTTGGAGACTTTAAGAGAATCAAGTGAGAGCAGTGCAGGCAACTCCTCTCACTTCAACATGCCAAAAGTTGTTTGAGAATAAACAGTTTCCTTCATGGAAACTATTAATGTAGAAAGTAGCAGAGTTTGGCGTGATTGCCACTTCAAGGTCACTTGAAGTTTGTGCTTCAGTAAAGAAAAATTCTTCATGTGGTCAGATTAAAAATGAATAAATCTGGTATTAGTACCTGCAGTAAGCATTTCTTTTTAGCACTAGCTTTGCACCTGCTCCTCCCTGCCTCCAAGTTAGATTAATTTCTGTGGGTTAATGCTGATGTTTTAGATAATTTGATGCAGAATAAGTGTGGCTGGCAATACTTATTGAATGTCAAGTATGTTTGGAATGCTGCCTGAGGATTTCCACAGAGCAAGGGAAAACTTTCATATTGTGTGTTCCTGTACAGAATGGGAGAATTTCAGCGCCTCGTTGCCTAAAAGGATTCTGAGAAGTGACAAGCTAAACTACTGAGTGTATGCTTGATTTTCTTTCATGTTTTGTTTTTTTTTTTTTCCTCACCCTTGACAGCCTGGTATAAAGAAATTTTAATGAAGTATCACCGGATTTAAACAACTAATATCATGTGGTCAGCTAGTGGTTAAGAAGCTGTTTTGTCTTTGAACTGTGCTTCGGAGCACAAAAGCAAGTGATAGTCAGATGACTAGGATTTCTTATTTCTCTTGCAACAACACCCTTCCCTTTTTTAGCCCTGGCAATGTCACAGCTGCACACAGAGGTTTAGATAAAGTTGTAATGAACGCTGTGGAAATGTATGTTCTGCTAGTAAATTTGGTCTTGTGGTTCAATGCAGATTCATTTTGTGGAGTCAGCGGTGTTGCTTTAGATACACAGGACTTGTGTGCAGTCATCTTTCATGTCCTGTAACTCCGCTACATCTTTCCAAACTTCTATGACAGCTTCTCCCATTGATAGCTCCACATGTGCAAGACCGGTTTGGTACTGCTTTTCTAATGCTACTCATGTGAGCAGCATGGTTTGGAAGTCCCAGCTTCATACAGTATACCACATTATCTAAAAGGCTTTGGTTAGCACCTTGTGTCCTCTTGGCTATCATCTTAGCAAAAAAAAAAAAGTACGGAAGAAATGGAGATGTTTGAAATTTAGAATTAAAACTGTGTCTCAGATGTCTCATCTGTGTTCCCAAAACCTCAGATGTGATTAATATGATGGCCTGAGATTGTTTTGCTTGGTGAATGCCCTTTCCTGAAGGGATGCACCTTTATTCTTAAAATCTTATTCTTTTTTTTTTTTATGACCATGAAAGCTCAAGGTTTTCAAAATTTGAAATAGCTTTAATGAAAATCACAAAGTAGGGGTTTGAACATTGTTGTTACATTTACATTTTCCAGGAGGTGGCCTGTTTCTAGATTATCATTTTCTGGAGACTTGATTCCAAGTTAAATTAAGCTATTCCATGAGTACAGAGAATACAAAGTATTGCTCTGCAGGGAGCTGGACTAGATGATCTCTGAAGGGTCCCTTCCAACCCCTACCATTCTATGATTGCTACTTCTCCATACTAAGCTTCTGGCTGTGTTTATGACTTGGCATTCTTTTTCTTCAGACATTGTGAAGTATGTTTAATTTTGCTTGTAGCCTTTGAAACTCAGATGCATCCTACTGGAAAAAGCCATGTGAAGAGCACATTGATTATGCCTTTGTGAGAAAGCTCAATGCTGAGTTACAGACATTGTGACTGTTTGCAGGACCTTGTTGTCGTCCGTGTTTCCCCAGATAATTGTTTTGTATGAATATATATCAGATCAGGGATACCTCAAAGCAGTTCATTTTATCTCACTTTAAATGGCAGTCTAAGTAGGACAGTAACTGGGAAGAAGACAAATGACTTCTGATGTTCTAATGACCAGAACCCTGTGAGGTGTTTTATTGTTGTTAAGTCTTTGTTACCTAATGCAAGCAAAAAATATACTGTCTTTTTGGTTGCCATTCCAAATGCTGTGAGATGGAATGATGACCCATGGGTGAGACAGTGATTTTTAGTCTCTAATTTAGGAAATATGCTTCTCTTTCTAAGGACAGAATGGAAATGTGCAGATAAATATACAGTCAAGGCTGCTGGTATTGACGGGGGGGGGGGAAAGACTGAATGTTGTCGTTTTCCAACTGTTTTCTGTACACCTTTAAAAGAGGTTTGTGTGCAATGCTGAAGGAAAGGGGAGCCAAGTTAACTGCAGACTGTCCACAGAACAGCAATGCCTAGATAAAAACTGAGAGGTTTCCCAGTGCTCTGGTGTTGGATCAGCTGATGGAGAAGCTGGGTGAACTTTGTCTAGCTGTGGCTGCATTAACTCCCCTCTATTTTACTGGCACTGGTATTTCTGGTTTTACATGAAATACATTTCATAGCTTCAGAGCTTCTTAGTGTAAAACTTCTGCGACTGTTGGATTTGTCAAATGAGGGAATCCAGTTCTGCTCGAAGCTCTTTCTGATGGATGACTGGATAGTTTAAGCTTTGGCTGTTATCTTTGTGGGGATGATTTGGGATGTAATGGTAGATGGTTCAGAAGACTAATTAGTCCCCATAAGGGTATAACTGCACAAAGAAATCACAAGATAAGGTAGCGTAAGTGTGATGTTGCTGAGCAAAAGACAGATTAGTACTAGGCAGGCAAATACCAAATTATCACCAAGCAGCGAGTGTACCATATGTCTATATTATCTTTTACCTTTTAGCAACTTATTTGCTTGTTCTTGTCTTAGAATGTTTACAGATATACTCTGGGGAATTTAGATGGTTAACTCCTGACTTTATGATCTCTTCCTTTGCCAGAGTTACTGTTACTTTTCTATATTGGGGAAGGCAGAAGTGAAGTAAGCACTGAAGCTACTTCAGCTTTGTGCACGTTTAACTTTGGTTGAAACCTGTGTGTGGTTTCAATTCTGTATAAGTTAGATTGAGTTTCATGTAGCTTCTATTCCACTGAGAGTTGTACTTTTCTTGACTGAAGATGTGAATTGTAAATTCTGTCTGGATAAGAGAGCACTGGTTGGAGATTGTATATGAGGTTGATTACCTGATATATACAAAAATTGTCTAGTATTTGCAAGCAAGTCAAGTGGGTATTAATACAAGCTGTGTTGAAAGCTGATCTGTGTGCAGACCGTCATCTCTGTTAATTTTAAATTTGTAAATACTGGACTTCAGTGTTTTATAAGCTCAGAATTAATGGAAATTTGGAACAAAATCTTTTTTCAGGAAGTTCTCATGCTTTCAAACTAAACTGTTACAAAGTCTGAGTTAGCCTACTTGTATATATGGAACTATGTAAAACACAGCATCAGAAGTCTCTTTTCTGTGAGTATGTAAAGACAAATTATAAAAATCTTATGCTGTTGCATGTTCTAAGTTGTAACTCATAACAGAATCATAGAATGGTAGGGTTGGAAGGGACCTTTAGAGATCATCTAGTCCAGCCCCCCTGCAGAAGCAGGTTCACCTTCATCACGTCGCATAGGAAGGTGTCCAGCTGGGTCTTGAAGACCTCCAGAGAAGGAGACTCGACATCCTTTCTGGGCAGCCTGTGCCAGGGCTCCCTCACCCTCACAGTGAAATATTTTTTTCTTATATTTAAAGGGAACTTTTTGTGTTCCAGCTTCATCCCATCACCCCTTGTCCTGTTGCTAGCTACCAGAGAAAAAAGTCCCAACCTCCTGACACCCACCGTTTAGATATTTGTAAATGTTAATCAGTCTCCTCTTCTCTAGACTAAACAGCCCCAGTTCCCACAGCCTTTCCTACGAAAGATATTCCAGTCCCATGCTCAATGTGTCACTTGCATTTGGTTTTCTAATGTATTGTAAAGATGAAGGTCTGAGAAACCAGTTGTGAATGCTGAAACTGCAAGTGATCCAGCGAAGGCTTTAGGCCTTGTATTTTTATTTAATGGAGAAGCCTGAGACGTGGCACAAAGTGCATTGAGTTTGTTGTATGAAAAGTGGAAAAAAAAAGATGTGAAGACTTTTTTTAAGACCGACCGAGCAGCGAAAGCCCTTGAGAAATACGGAACTCTCTCCCCCTGTTCACCACAGGGGAGAGGCAATTTGTTTCCTCCCTTCCTGCTATGTGGTGCTGCATGACAGTGATGCAACTGATTACTTCACTGTTGAATTGAAGGAAACACTATTATGTAAAAACAGTAAGAATTTCTTATTTATATATAACAAGTACTTTTTCATCTTGCTTTGATGCTCAAGAAGAGATCTATCAGCTCTTCTGTCAATTGACAAAACTGTTGGAGTAAGAGAAATCATGGCAAAAACAATCACGGAAGCACAGTTGATGTGAGAAGGGGCCTCTAGAGGTCATTTGGTCTAATTCCCTGCTCGAGCAAGTACACCTGGAGCCAGTTGCCAGTCCAAAGAAGGGCAATGAAGCTGGTGAAGGGTCTAGAGAACATGCTTTATGAAGGGTAGCTGAGGGTTCTGTGATTTAGTCGAGAGGAGGCTGAGAAGAGACCTTATAACACTCTAGAACTAGTTGAAAGGAGATTGTGGTGAGATGGGGTTGGTCTCCTATGTACTGAGTGACAGGACAAGAAGAAATGGCCTCAAGTTACACCAGATAAGGTTTAGATTGGATATGAGGAAAAATTTCTTCACTGAAAGGATTGCCAAGCATTGGAACAGTGGTTGAGTTGCCATCTGTAGTAATGTACCTGAAGGAAAAAGGACGTGGCCTATCCAGACTTTGGTTATGTGAGACCGTAATCTGCATGAGGCTCAGACACAGGCCTCAGATGCAGGCTCAGACTTTGATTACATCAGCCTGGGAGCAGTGGGCCTGAAGGACAAGTTGCTCATTGAGTATAGATATGAAGGCAACTGTGCATATGGGAAAGAAACTGTGTAAGCTTAAAAGAATGTAGAGCAAGGCAGAACCTGAAGGAGTATGTGAGACCACCAGGCTTATGGCAACCAGCACAGTTACCCTTTGGAGAAAAAGACCAATTAGAATTATTGTAATCAAGCCAGCTTTGTGTTGCGTATGAAAGTCTGATACTCATTAGTAAAGTTTGAGTGATGATCTTAACCATATTGGTGTCTGTCATTTCTTTACTGTTGGAACTGATAATCTAAAAGTCTTTTTCAACTTAAATGATTCTGTGTCCAGATAGCTTTTAAATATCTCCCAAGGATGGAGACTCTACCACCTGTTTGGGTACTCCATGCCAGTGCCAGCCACTCCAACAGTAGAGGGCTGATGGTCAGAGGGAAACTCAATGTGTTTTAATTTTTGCCCACTGCCTCTTGTCTTGTTGCTGGGCACCACTGTGAAGAGTCTGGCTCCATTCTCTTCACACCTACACTTAATATATTTATACACATTGATGAGATCCTCCTGAGCGTGCTCTTCTCCAGGCTGAACAGCCCCAGCTCTGAGCCTTTCCTTGTAGAAGAGATGCTTCTGTCTCTAGTTGCTATTTTTAATGTGTTTGGTTTTCTTTTCTTTTTCATTTTTACATAAACTGTGTGGACAAATTTTAGCAAAACTTAGCTGGAAAAATTACTACTGTACTGAAATAAATGTAGAAATCAAGGAAAGCAGAATATGAAGAAAACTGAGAGACTACAATGCTTGGGACTTAAGGTGGGCATTATCTATACACTTTAAGCAGTCTGTCAGTAAAGACAACAACTTAAGGACTAGATTGATGTAATTTTACTTGATGTCAGAGATTTTAACAGAAAGCTGGGTTACTGCAAAGAATGGAAAAATCCTTGCATTGCAAGTTAAGTGACACTTTGGGAAATGCAGTGCTGCAACATTGAGCACATGGTGTTACTGTGATGCTTTCTGATTTCTGCTGAAGCTGGCTGGGGTCCCCAGCTGGAAGAAATACCTCTGTGCCATAGTTATCCCTTAGGTGTTTTTTTGGGAACATCTGGTAGCTCAAGCATGCTACTACACGTACTTAGACAGCAAGGCTGGGTTTGATGCTTTTGCCCAAGGTCCTATGCCCCTGAACCTCAGTGTTCACTGCAGCATCAATCAAATGACTTTATGCAGAGCTGGCTTGTGTTATTGGTGTGTCTCTTCATGAAATAACAGGTGCATCTGTATCTTAATCCAATTCAGTGAGCATGTTATTTCTGTGCTAGGGTGCAAGATCTATCTGTTTTCTCCTTGTAATTTCATCTTTCTCCTGAGCTGCTGCTGTGAGTCTGTCATGGGAGTGAGAGTTCTGTCTTTTTACTGCAATGTATCTGCAAAGTGTTTGCTTTACGTATCTGATAGTTGCTCTTTTTTCTGCTGTTCTTGGCCTGAAAATATAGGTTAGTTTTCTTCAAGCAGCTTTAAGGTCTTCATCCTCGTATACTTTCTATGAATTTTTGTGGCTTGTTAGTTGTATGAAGTAGGAAAATATATTGATCATCTGTTTCCTGTGTGGTTCAGATTGCCCATCATGGACTAGTATTACTTCATCATCTTGAATACCTGGTCTAGGTGATTTTAAGTGGGTTGCTTGGACAGCTTGAAAGGTGTTTGGTTGGTTTTCTTTTAGTAGCTCTACTTAGCATAGTTTTCTTTTTGCTTGATGGTGGTCTGAGAACTTCTTTTCAGAACATATCAACTTTGAAAATTCCGTAGGTCTTCCTGAATAAGAACATCAGTAAGAGAGCAAAAGTGGCACTTGAAGTTGCAAAACAAGCTTGGTAGTTTAAGTACTTAAAACTTAGTACTGGATGCAGTGAATTACTTCAAGGCTTATAGTTCCATCTCAGAGTTACCATAGTGATGTGGAATGTGTTGATCTGGTAAAATTTACTGTGCAAGTTCAAAATGGTTTAAAAAATTCATGCGTGCTTGCTTCTACCATAAAGGTTTTATGCTAGATCAGGTATCTGCTGCCTTGGATCAGATTTGCTTTGCTGTCTGATTCAGCATTGGTAAGCTTGGAACAAGTTAAAACACATCAGAAGCTTTAATTGCAGCAGCCATTTAAGATTTCTCAAAGGAATATTGCATCAGAGTTGTAATGTAAATTTCATAAGACTTAAAGAAATTTACAGCATCATTTATAGGGAATCAAACAGTGTAACTACTGTATTCGTGTGTATTGCACAATGTATCTGTTTCAGTTGCTACATAATGCAACCACAAATACAAACCGAATTGAGGCTCACTTCTTAAGTGATAATGATGTCTGGTTCTTTGTTTTAATGTAGGAAGGACTTCATTAAAGGTCTTCATGTTCTTGCATAATTTCATATCTTCTGTGAATGCTCCCCCTCTCACTAGTTGGTTTATTCACATGCACACATGTGCCATTCAGTACTAATATGGGGCTTTAGCATGTGCATGTAAATGTAAGAGGACGTTTATTCTTTTTCTCAGATAGTATCTATGCCCAGTTTCCTTGGCTTCTGCTGTTTTGTGCCTGTGATACTGAGCAGAACAGCTGAAAATTTCAGATATTCAAGGACATGGTTTTCAAGATGACTATTTCCAGAAGAGAGCAGATTACCTGTGGCATGGCCATAATGGCTAGTTTACTCTAGGTCTTGAACGTTAAAGGTAGGTAAAATGCCTTACCACCAACAGAAACAGATCTAAATTATATATTTATATGCTTTCATTTCATTAGGGCTGAACTTCAACAGTTCTGCTACGTTATCTGTAGGACAGAGAAAAAACAGTGGCAGAGCTGTGTAGTTTCTAGGGAAACTTACCAGTCGGGATCTGTTATCAGATGAGTACTTCCCAGTGTGCAACTGAAAAGCTAGGTTGGATGTCCTAAATGTGAGTTAAGCTCTACCCAGTAAAATATGTTTTACTGTTGTCCTTTCCAGATGTATATGAAAGTTTTTTCCAATCTTCGTTTTACAGTCCCCTTAAAGTTTCAGCTTTGATCTCATTATGACATCATTGTCCTCGGATGGAACGTTTTCCATCAGAGATTTCTCCGTGCAAGAAGGATTTCATGTGCATGTAGGGTGGAGGAAGACTTCAACATATAATAGCTCATCAGGAAAAACTGTGGCGTGTTTTCAAAAGTCACGTGGAAGTACACCCTTTGTTATCTTACCTGTGGGTTGTGGGTTGGAAAACATGGCAGTAGGGAGATTTTTTTCAGGGGTCTGAAAGAGTTTCTCAGAATTCAAAAATTTTGCCTGAATTCTCTCACAGCTGTACTTACAGGGTTTTCTGACGTTTAGAGTTCCCAACTACTTTTATTCATTTGACTTGGTTTCTAAGGAGAGTTGTTCCTGTGACTGATCTGAGAGGCCTAGTGAAATCCTATGTAGTAAAAATTTAATTTAGTGAAGAGGGTGTATTATTATTAAGTGGCATGTGTGATACTTCTAATGCCAATGTTAAAACATTGCAACTTTTTCTAAAGGTAAGAAACAAAAGTTGTGGTTTTTTTTTTTTTTTATTTGAAAGTGTGTGCTTCTGAAAGTAGAGCTTGGATAAATATTCAGAATTCTCTCTAAACCTTTTCTTATCTAGTAGCATGAACAAGATTCCCTAATTGGTTTTTTTTTGGGGGTTGGTTTTCTTTTTCAAGCCTGTGGTGTATCATGTGTTCTGGTTTGAAAAGTCTACAATCAATGACAAGTAGAGCTATATTAATGTGGGGTTTTTTTCTTCTCTAAATAGTGATGTGTGAGGATGGATTCCCAAAGAGCTCATGGTTCTCTAATAGCATGATAGGCATAAGTTATCCAGACTAATGAGCTTTGGACTTACTACCTCCAAAAAAAGGTTGTGTTTTTCTGTGATGTGTGAACCGTCTGCCTACAGCTGTTTCTTCCTACATAAAACCATATAGTTAATGTAAAAATTGTGTTAAGCTGGGACAGATTTTATCCTAGTGTATAGAATATCCAGTGGACAGGAGCCTTGATCTTGATTAGGAAAGATTCACTTTGCACTGCATCTTGTTCCACATGGATGCTACTCAAAACCAAATTTCCAGTAGTCAGTTATTTCTCTGATCAATTTAGAACACGGTTGGCCAGCTACTTCTTATCAATTTAAAATACAGCAACAGTCTTGTTTGAGGGTTACAGGTAGTTTTCTGTACAAAGCAACAATCAGAGATACTAAGTGAATTTTGTCTTAGACAAGCATATTATTGTTATTAGTTCTTGAATTTCAAGGAAAAATATAGAGTTATTGATCTTTGTATGCTCCATTTAGTTAATTGTTAGCACATGATGGTGTGATTTCCTGTGGTACTGGAGAATGACGACTTACTGACTGCTTTACCAACTATTATTTTTTTAAATAAATGTGAATGTTTGCAGAGTCAATTCAAGTATCTGCTAAAAGACTTGTTTAATGTTGTTTTTTTTCTTGAACCTTTCAAGAAGTAGTTGATTTTTCTATGTTTTGAGCTGATTTTCAATGATATGGTCATGGAAAGGTTATTTAATGTATTTTTTGTGGAAAACTGCAAGTCACTTGTGTTTAATTCATGTACTGTGAAACTATGGCTAATGTCATCCTTCTTTGTGTCCCTTTTGGTAAGCTGGTAAAAATAAACTGGTTTTACCATCACAATGAATGAAACTTAACCTGTCGAATATGATATCTGTCAGTGGAAGGGGATGTGTCACTTGTTTGATTTTTTTTCTTTACATTTTCCTCCTTATAAAGTTATACTTGGCTTTCAGTAGAAGAGCTGAGTATGCCTAGGGAACAGAAGCTGTCAGTAGAAATCTGCGTGTCGTGCAGCTGACAGTTCTGGGAATAAGAAAGGAATTAAAATTCCTTTCCTCCAAAAGGAAGCAACATTTTAAAAGACTGCAGAAGTTAATAAGCAAAACATAGTGGTGAAGCTGATTTTTAACTTCCTTTGGGAAGTTGAAGACGTTGCATTTTTCAACAAGTGGATTAAAGAACTTCTTAGCTTTGAGTATCAAATATGAATCTTAGCTTTCTGGCGTTGTTAATCCTTTTCAAGGGTAGAGGTGGTAGAGGTAAGAAACAAATAATATACATGGGCTCTCCTTTACCATTCCAGTCTATCTTCTGGCATTTCAGTAGTGTGAACGATGTAAAACCTATTTAACATGTTTTCTGTGCACCTGTGGCACTATCTAGTTCAATATTGCAGTGATGTGCTTTCTGGAGTTCCTACCTGCTTGTCAAATCCATTCTTGTTATAGGGCATTACCGTTTCTGAAACATTAAACTGCTAGCAATTATTTTTTTGCTATTCCCTGGGAAAACTTTCAGCGGAAAAGAACCACTGATGAAAAATGTTTTACTTCAGAATACTAGAGTAAGAAATAAGACCATCTTTTCACAGGAGAGTGTGCATATCACAACAGCAAAATGGCTTCTCACTGCTGTGTCACATGGAGATTTTTTTTCTAGAAAAGAAGCAGAATTCAGCCAAAGCATGCTTATCCTTTTTGGTGGTTTCCCCCTGTAAGATTCTACTTTCGTTATTCTTTGCCAAATAACTTGAACCTAAGATTTTGATTTTAATTTTTTATTAAAAAGACAAAAGGGAATAAATATTTTCCTAAAAAATACAAAAGTCATTATTTTTTTCCGAATGCTTTAGTTGAAATACTTCCACTGAGTATACTGCAAAAAAGGGTCATGTTTCACATGGCTTAGGTGAGCTATGTGTCTGAGCACAGCCTTTCCCTTACCCAATTCCTGTCCTTCAAACAGCCCTGCTGGTTTTCGTGGTCATGGAGGTTATTGCATTGCCAGTAGAGAGGTACTGTTTTCATCCTCTGATCCTTTGACCAGGTACATCCTTTATGGAAGCATAGAATCTGAGGTTATGTTAGTCCATAACGTTCTGGATGGTGCCATTGGGAGATAAACCACTGCTGATGACTACAAAGGCAGAGGTGAGGAATGAGTCAACAGATACAGTTACCCCCATGGTGACATTTTGGGTAGGTGGAAGTGATGAGGCAGACCTGCTACTGCTCAGCTGTAAGTAGTCTTCAGCACAGCCCTGCCAGGCAGCATATGTGTGCCATGGCTCTGCTGTTGATGATGCACCGTGTTACTGTGAGTCAGCAGAGACAAGACTCTCTAAAACTCATTTGGGAATTTTAGAAAGCAAGCATTGTTTATTTGCAGTGCTGGGTGCCTGGGGGATAGTTCCTCCTAGCTTGCCTACCAAGTGCTAAAAGCACACTCATTATATACATGAAGAAAATGAGTATTCATACCAATCTAATGCGTATGCTAGCTGGTACATTGCAGCTTTAACTTAATTTGTCCATAAATGGTCACAACTCACAACCTTGCAATTTCTGCTGTTGGAACTCAGTGAAACCAGGATGCTCAGTATTGATTGGCATCCAAATTGCCTTTTAACACTTGGACTTGCTTATCTTGTTTGTACAAAGTTTACACCACGGGATCTTTCCTTCCGTTCTTTGTATACTAACTAAGCAAAGAGGGTCTGTTTATCACAAAGACTTGCTTACCTGTCAAAGGGGGGGTCTGTTCTTCTATTCTTTGTGTCTTTGGTATCAGTAGCTTCCCAGCCATCACCTTCCTGGGTGATATTTTCAGTTGTCTCATCCCTCTCTCTCTTCTCACCATGTTGTTTCACAGCTGATACCTTAGTAAGCTCTATTAGAAATCTCTCTCTGCTATTTAAACCCACTATCTTAAATTCCCATGCAGTGCTTGGCTCTGTACCTTGAGAAGCTTCAATATGTCACTCAACAACAGATTTAAAATTCATCTTGCTCAGTCCCAGAGAGGCAAGATCCAGGTGCCATGGTATTTGATAGAAGCAAGTCCTCCACTCTTCCTTCAGCCTTGGCTCACAGCAGCTGTGTCTCAGGGCAGAGACTGGTATGTAGTCAAAGCAGGCAAGAGCTGTGTGGTACTACAGGCCTTGTGGTCTGAGTGTAAGGAGGTGAAGCTGCTGTTTGGACCACAGCCAGCTTGGCTATGGTGAAAGCCTGGCTTTCCAGGTGGGCATCAGAAACAAGTAGCTGCACCAGCATTGAAGGCAGAGGAAGCAACTCCTCCATCTCTTTCCTCCTGCTTGAAAGAGCCGCATCAGCGGGAGCTGTGACAGTGTCTGACTGGGCTTCTCCCTGAAGCTGGGACTTGGCAAGGATGTAACCTTAGCACTGATGAATCATTGATGCCTGTGGAGCCAGTTTGGCCAGGAGATGTCTCAGCTCAAGTGCTGTGCTGAAACAGGTGGCTCCTTACCTTAAAAGCAGAAACCACTTCTGTAGCCACACCACATATTTTAAAGGCAGTATCCTGTAGCAAAGTAGTGATAGAAGCCTTATTGTATTATTTAAGCGAACGGTTTAGTTTGAATTGTATTATAGAAGCTATAATTTTCCAACTTGTTTCATTTCTGCAGTATGTATCATCTAGTGGGACACTCAGTTGAGAAGAACTTGTTTAGCCTGTGTGTGTATGCGGCTGCCTCTGCTGTTTCACTTCCTTTAGCCTCTGTTTGGATTGCTCTGCAATGCTCTGTGTAGTTTCAGATTCCAGCTATACGATACATAAAGACAGTTTTCATTGTAAACCTTACCTTCAGATTAAAACTGTGTTTATAATGACTTCGATTGAGTAATGGCAGCTTGCTTGGGGGTAGATGGGGTAGGCCCTTTTGTCATGGGAAAGGAGGATCATCATGACTGGAGAGGGAAATAATGGTAGCAGGAAACGGGCCAGGAGGTTGGTGTTCCTCAGCACACCTTTGTTTGATTTAGTCAATCTGAATCCAGATATTTGTGTCTGTTTATAATACCAAGTATGTAAAGGGTGTCAGATGTTTGCTGTTATGAACACTGTTATGATAAGGAGAATTCTAAATGGCAAATGTACAAGGTTTGACCCTACATATTGCTGCTATTGAGTGCAGATGCGATGCTTAAGGCAGTTTCTGTGTGTTAAAATCCTAAGAACCCTTGGTTTCATTTGGTTTCTTTAAGGACCATTACGGTTGTAAAACTAATTGATGTGCAGTGAATGGAAATAGTGAATTGATGGATTTACTGCTGCTGGTGCAATCTTAAATGTCTTCAGCTGTGTGTGCCCTGATACAGGCTTTGATTACCCCATGGGTTTTTACAGACAGCTGGTTTTTTCCAAGAAGTTTATGGCTGCTTTGGTAAATAGGTTTGTTCTATGGCTGAATTTATTTTATCAGTTGCACAGGGAGAGCCTTTACCTCTAAAGCATGCCACTAGTCCTATGAAAAAAGTTTTGCTACTTATGAATTTGGATACTTCAGTAATTAAGTGATTGACTTTACCTGAAAATTTGAGCACTGTTACCTGCTTTGTAAGAAAAATGGAAAAGCCATCTGTGAATATGGCAACATTGCAAGAGCAAACAGAGTTTTCTGCTTTTGCGATAGTTGTTATGTATGAGACTTAAGTCACTTCTCTTAAACATCAGTTTTCATTGATATCTCTAGTTGAATGTTGTCTATTTAACTGTAGACTTGAATTTTATTTCAGCAAATGATCTCTCAGTGAAGTAAATTGGAGCAGTACTTATTGAACAGTGTGTTAGGTGTTTTGAAAAGTCATCTCTGAGGTCTTTCATGCTGTGCATGCAAAAATCATGCTTACTTTCAAACTTAATCACTCTAAATGTGGTTCCTTGCATATAAAATGGTTTATTTTCACAGCAGTCCATTTTGCTAAGGCACTCTAAAAAAAAAAAAAAGAGTTTGTACTATGCTGATAAGTGCTATAGAACAGCCAGGAGAGAATTGTTAAATGAAATTAATGTCTGGAGGAAAATGCAGTGAGTAAGAACAGAACCTGCAAATGAACAGTGAGTTTTAGATTAAATACGGATTAGAGACACGTTGAGGAGCAACAGTTTGTTTCATTGCCTGGATGACAAAGCATAGTCGAGGGGGGAAAAAAAGGTGGTTTAGTATAAAGTGGATGCTGTCATATACTTTATGTCGATAAACCAGACAAGTTAGGGTTGCCAGGTGTTTCAGTTTTGGAACTAACTTGGTTAGAGTTGGCAAATTTAGTATTCTCTGTAGCTTTTCAAGTGAGTGTAGATGCTTCAAATCTCAACCCAGGTGTTCTTATATTGGGCTGATGCTGGCCTGTATGCAGAGAGTATGTCATAAGACTGTCAGGGACAATCTTAGGCTGAAACATAAAAAAAGAAGTTCATTAATAGAATCTCTCCCTCCCTCTCTCTTTTTGACAATAGAGAATTTGAGGGTGATTTAAATACCTTCTGTGTTGTCAGTCAAACTCTGTCGTGACTAACAAGTGATGAAATTGCTTCTATTTCCACTGACAATTATGAAGGTATTTGACAGCCCTATGGAATTTTCACTTTGTTAACATGATAACAGCTCTAATATAATTAAAATTTCTGATGTGCTACATGGAAATTAATTTCAAAAGGAAGAGAAAGATACTAAGTTACTAAATATAATTTCTGCATGTTCAATTGTGTTAGGGACATGTTCTGTTTGAGTTCTGCCACAGGGAAATTCTTCGTGCATCTTTCTAACAAAAAGGGGAATGAGTGCTTCAACAGAATTGAAATCATCAAAATGATGTTTTGTTGCCTCTTTCTTTTATCCCTCAGAGGTGAAAAATGTCAAGCTTGGTTCAAAATCTTATGCTGGTTACTGAATTTCCTGATAGTTTGTTTGGTTTTTTTTAATGATCAATTCTGGAGTTAGAACATTACAGTTCAGTCTATTGCAGGTATATTTGCTTTGCTTTAATTTTGCTAGGTAATGGGTTCCTTAGTAAATGTTGTATTAAGTGGGTATATACTTAAGTCAATGACCAGATTAGGAGATATGCAGCAAAGTATTTCTTGCCTGAAAACCACTAAGTACTAAAGTACTGAATGTTAAAAAGGTAAAAGGAAGTAGGATATTTGGGGCATTTACAGATTTCTGTAAAATGGGAACACAGCTGCTCAAAACTTGGTGCAGAACAGTTTGTTCAGTTTGTTGTCCATCTTCACCTGCATGTCCAAGGAAAGGTCCCTGATCCTTGTCAAAAAGGGAAATGCTACCGCCGCTGCTCCTCATCTGCTGTGGGTAGGGTAGAAATGCTGCCTTTTAAGGGGAGCAAGGTTAAATATCTTACTGTGTCTGTTCACTGAACTTAATGCTGTACTATTTGAAGTTTACTAACATACCCTTGGAGAGAGACTTCTAGAAAATGCAAGAAAAAAATCAGTCTTGCAGAACAAATGAGCAAATCTTTTGATTTTATCAAAGCCAGTCAACTTCTCAGGATTTTTTCTGATGCCTGTTTTTGTTGGTTTTTTTCCCCTTAAGATCGCGCTGGAAGCATCAGTACTCTTGATTCCTTAGATTTTGCAAGGTATTCTGACGACGGCAATAGGGAAACGGACGAAAGAGTAGCAGGTAAGTTTTCCGTATGATTTAGGAATCATAGAATGCTAACTTTACCATTTGACACAGCATAAGTATCTTTAAATGAACATTCCTGAAGATGACAAGACTTCACTGTGGTGATTTAGCTACTCAATGATGCAAATATGTTTTAGACACTTCTATAATCACTGTAAGTATTCAGGCAAGTGTACTTCTGTATGGTTCCAGACATCGCCAAGGTAGGAGCAATCAGTATCCTTGAAAATTGTGCCCAATTTTTGTCAATAGAACAGTGCACTGATATTGCCTCAAGTACTACTACTGTTTAGGTGAAACATGCTAAAGTATTACCACATGGTTGATGGCTTTCTGATGTAAAGATCTGTAGCAAGTCATCTCTTAAATGTAGCTTGTGTAGATCAAACCAGCATTACCAAACCCAGAGTAAATTTGATGGTTTTCTCAGTTCTGTAAGCCTTTGCTGCAAATTTTCATTGTCATGTGTTTCTCTCCCATTTGATTTCCTGATTGTGTGATTGTTTAAAAGAAGTGACAGGGGATTTTTTTTGCCTCTTCCAGTTGCTCTGAACTTAGGAGCTTGTGGCATTTTTAATTTCAGGATTTACAATTATCTTGCAAAGACAGAGGCTGCTTTTCTCATACATTTGAATTGTTATAGTAATCTGTTTTGTATGTAACCTGTGTTTCTCCAGTTCAGGCTTTTTATCTAACTTCACATAATAAGTTACTCACAACTTGTATAGAGAAACTCATAAAAGCTCTCTAGAAACTGCAACTAAAGTCTCTTTACTTCTCATCAGTTAATACTATTTAATGTCATGATCACATGAAGGTCCATGTCCATGCTCTGAGCTTTGTTCCCATAATTTACCTTTATGAAATGTGAAATGATGCAAACTGCTATGTCTCTGTTCCACACTGTTATCTCTGCTATGAAGTGCTCTGCACAAACACTATCATGTTCTTAAGCAAAGAAAAGACTGGTAAAACACAATTCTGTAGAAGGTCTTTATTTTGAGATGTCCTCTTTCAGTCAGTCTGAAATGGCAACCAGCAGGGATCCAGAGAGAAGAAAAAAAAGTGTTGGGAAAAATCTCACTTTTCTTACCTGTTTCTCAGGTAAAGGATTGAATTCAATTAATGATTGTGAAGCAAATTCAGGTATTTCGTTGCTCTGGTCTGGAATGATAGATGCTTCCTGTTCTTTGATTTGTATGGAAACGTCCAGATTCTTATTACTGTCTAGTCAGTGTCTTTTTCAATGTATGTAGTCACTTTCAAGGAGGTGATAGTGAATACATAGCTAATCTTCTAAACAAGGTGTGTCTAAGGAACTCAAGTATTTGAGTTACGTCCTAGAATACAAGGAAGAAACAAGCAAATTCCAAGTATTTTCATTTTTTTCATTGTCTTGCTACACTTCTCCTGTTTCTAGTCCATGTTTCTTGGCAATAGTATTACTGAGGGAGTTAGATCTTTGCTTGGAGCTGTCTTCGGTAAATGAATTGGATTAGAGATGTGTGTAGAAAGTAAAGACCAGTCAGAATTTACATCCTGTAGAATCATTAATGACAAAATATTGATTGCTTCCAATATACAACTAATAAACCTAAAATTAGATGTGACTTTTAAGTACATCACAACTGTCACGAGTCATAGACAAGCAAATTATATGACAGAATGTTTATATTACATTTCTCTGTTCCTTTAGAGAAGTTTTTCAAAGAGTTCTTGAAGTGATATAACAACTTGAACAAAGTAATACTCAGTATTACTGCTGGATGTTTGTAAAGACTTGAAGTTTTCCAAGATGTCCTATTTCGACTTAACATTCTGATTCAATTATAATTACTTAAAATCTTATGCTTCAATTATTTTTAAAACCATCTTCCTGAGCAGTCAACTTCAGAAAACTGCTAAGTGTTTAATTGGCACATGAAAAACGTCAGTTTCAAAAGCATTTCATATGCACTTCCTTCTTTGAATGAACTCCAGCTTGCAACTTCTGGTTTTGAAGTAGTTCTTAGATGCAAAGGCACGTAGAGACATCAATAGAAGTCCACCCTGCTTATTTTTTCATCGTAATTATTTCTTCTCAGCAAAGAGCTTTGTTTAGGAGATGAAATGATAATCTATTGTGAAAGCTTGAGGCCATGATTTGATAGTCATATTTTGCTTTTGATAGTTGTTGAGTTGAAGTTTGAATTGTTTATTTTTGTAAATGGCTTTCTCTTGCTGTTATCTTTGATTTTTACTATTTGGACCAAATCCATGAATTCCATATCAACTAGACAAATGTCAAATGAAGGATAGAAAGTAAATACCTATCAGTCACTAAAAGAAACTGGACTCAAGTCAGAAGGATTTTAAAAATGAAGTTAGAACATATCCAGTTACAAATACATTAATACTATTATATCAATGTTAGGAAGCACCAAATCAAAATAAGTGCCTGTATACCGTCATGTTTGTTTTGCCATTATGGACGGTGTTGGGCTTAGCTGCCATATTTTTCATTTTACTAATCAAAAAATTCCTGGAAATGACTATAGAAAGTCTTTTGTTTGAAATGGATTTCAGTATTTAAAATCTGTTAGCCCAGTTCATTTCATCTGGCATTAGAAGCAAAATTTGGCCAAGACGCAAACATGTTTTGAAGCGCTGGTGTGAACTTGTCACTTGGGAAATTCAGCTAAAGGAAGCTAAATGAGTGTCTTCTATAATGTTACTGTCCACTTGACTGAAAAGATGCAGGTCACATAAATCAGTCTAACTAACTGCAGTTTAGAAAACATCAGTTTTCTTTAACTACCTGATCTTTAAAATATAGAGACCTTTGTAACAAATTGGATGGTACGTTTGTAATGCACAAAGAGTTTCCAAAAAATATATGAATCCTTAGTGCTTACGATTTTACCACATGGAAACAACTTGTTCTCTAAGACTTTCAAGTGGTTAATCTAAATTCACATATTAAGTGCTGAAACAGTTGAGGCTAAGGTGAAGTCAATACTAAAGGATTTATTGACTTAGTAAACCTTTTCCAACTGTTCATTTTCGTAAAACAACGAGAGAGTGGAAAACTTGTTCCATTCCTGTAGAATCAGATTATGGCTAACTTGAAGTCAAATACCAACAGCATTCAGTGTAAATAGGTCCTCTGACATTCAGTCAAAGGAACTGAACTGCCACATCTCAAATTTATAGTGAGCACAAGTGTGTGATCTAAACTCTCTATTTTCCATCATCCAAAATATTTAGTATTGCTAACCTGCCTTTAATATCTACTCTTTTGAGCATCAAATAGTTTTAACACAATACTGTGTTTTCAATAATATTAAAATTAATTCTGACAATCAAACTCCATTTCAATCATTTGTGTGTTCAGTTTTTCCTGCATTAGCATTGATTTCTGGCTAGACTATATAGCTCTGATTAGCAGAATAAAATACTGGCCCTGCCAGGATTTGAAGGGAAGAGACAGGCTCAAAAATCACTTGATTGTTTTTGGGGATTTCATTTCTCTGGACTCTTAGGTTCACAGTTTTTGCTTTTTGTAGCATCTTTTGTTTATGTTTGGTAATAAGTACTATTATTTGTGTGCAATCAAAGTCAGTAGAGAGTCTAAAAAAAACCCAACAAACAATCAAAACAAAACCAAAACACAAAAGGCACCTGTAATAAAACAATCACTTGCTAACGTCTGTTCAGTTTCTTCATCCTAGAAGTGAGTCTTGTTTTTCCTCTTCCCCTTTCTTGTCTTAAGCCCTGTTAAGCACTTGTGAGCCTCTTGAATTTCCTTCCAGGTTGAGAGTCTGCAAGGGTTGAACCTGAAAATGAGTCTGATGTAGTTCAGGTCTTCGTAGCTGGTCTTGTCTCTAACTTAAAGTCATTAATGAGACTAATGAGTCAAGTGTTGGCTTCCCACTGTTACAATGATAAGTTCTTTCTTGGCTTGCTTGTGAGCTCACATGCTGACCATAGATAAGATAATTCATACGTAGAATTCTACTATAATTAGAAAAATACTGTTTATATAAAGCAAGTACTGAAAGTTCTTAGATATAATGTTTATTTCTTCAACTTTTTGTCCTTGGCCCAACAAGACTGCTGTTCACTTAGATCTTAACTTGTCCAGTATTGCAAATAGCAGATTTTTCTTAATCTATGGTCCAGTGACTTATGAAGTCATTAATTAATTACTGTAGGTGAACAGAATAAGATCCCTGAGAAAGCTTCATTTTAAAATCTTGAAGCTGAGCAGACAAGCTACCCACTCCTGGCACATCTCTTTTCAGGCATATTACATTAGCTGCATGAAAATGGAAACTAATCTGAAAATCTTAGTGTAATGCTTAGTTTCTTGCTTGAAAGATTCAGCTCTGTTAAGTAGTGAAAGAGACACTTAAAACAGTATTCTCCCCTGAGGCAAAACAGGTTGTTCATAAACGGCCTTTTCTTCTGGGAAGATTAACCAACCTCAGAGCTCTGAGTTTCAGTCTCTGCTCTCCTGATTTAAAGGAGAATCCATTTGATTCTTTTTGAGACTGTCTGCAGACAACTTCTGTGTATCATTTTTGAGTAGTGTCATCTCCTTTCACCAAGTGCTGTAACGAGTTAAACGTGTTATTAGTTCACTCAAGCATGAAGTTAAACTTCAGCTGGCTTTATCAATGCTTTTGAAGGCTTAACTCCTCTATAATACATAAGCTTTACAGCAGGAGGGGGAGAGAGACATCAAGTCGTTTAAGAGTCAGTCGGTGCTTTACAATGGTTACAAAGAAGGGAGTTTAACTTTTTTTTTTATTTAAGGGGGTGTCATATCATTAACAAATGGGGGGTTTCAGTGGTGATACCAGCAGTATGCATACTGAGTTAAAAACCATTATATATTTTGTCAGGAGTTTGCATTTCAGTACAGCTTCTAAAGAAAAGAGCTTTTAATCATAATTTAAGATGTTATGCAAAATATGTTGTAGCCATTCACAAATATTTATGCTTATATAAGAAAAATCTACTAACTTCTTCAAATAAAAGTGAAATTTGTGACTGACTTAGATGCGTCAAGGTTTCTATGGTGGCAATTATAATGGTGGCATTAGAAAGACTGGGACATGAGGTACAACTGTAACAGTGCTATGTTGTAGCAGAATTATGTGGCTGTGTGACATGCTGCATAACACAACTTCTCAAATATACTGCGTCTGGAATTTTCCACTGTATACAGAGAAACATGCAGCAGAGTAATCTACCTTTAAGGTTGAATGGGTAAAGTCCTAATGACTTGCAAGAATTTTCAGCATCATGACAGTTCACTAAAAATTAATTCTTGCCGTCTGACATGGGTTTGTCTGACATCAATTATTTGGCTTTCTATGCATTCAGACATGTCTTACTCCTCTTCTCCTTAATGGGATTCCTCAGTTTTTCTAGTTTGTGTTGTTTTTTCTAACTTTGTTTTTTTTATTATTATTATTATTTACATCATTCTAGTGCAGGGCACTCCTGATCTGCAACTGTTCTGGTCCTTTTATTTGTGTGAAATATTTCCAGTGTTGACACACAGTCACTTCCATCAGAAGAACGACTTAATTCGAATTCTTTGCTGTTATCAAAAACTAACAAATTAGTAGCTTACAACTTAGAATCCTAACTGTGAATTAGTAACCCAAATGCAAGCAAGTGCTAAAATCATTGCTTTACTGCTAGAGCATTTTCTAACTTTGTTGCACAGAAGTATTTGCAGATCAGCATTGCTGAATACTAGAGAGATTTTACATATTTTATTCATCGTATCCTCAGTTGCGCTTTTGTATTGCTGCAGTAAAATTCTGTGCATCAAACGAGTTACTTTCATGTAGCAAATGTGTACTGTAGTTACTCCTTCAGTTTTTATGGATAAATGCAAACTGAGTGAATCTTTCTTTCCATGCATGCTAATTATCAAAAGATTCTTAGTAACAGATGTTCAAAAGAGGAAACTGATTTGTTTGCACTCTTCAGTAGCATCTCTCAAAAGCAAGAGCCAATGCAGTGTTTCTGCCATGAGTTCTTCAGTATGAATATTTCAAAATGCCAGATTAAATTGTTTCCGGGCAATGATTAAGAATCTCATTAATATTTTCTTATTAAAAGCAGCTAAAATAGTTTTAAATTTTGCATGGGAATAATGTAAAAGTTACATAATCTATTTAGAGTAGTTCAGCACTTGAGTATGGTAGCTCTCCTGTGCTCAACTCTTCTAGTTAAGTACAAGAAACCTTTCTGCTAAGTGCATATTTAAGGGGGATTAGATTAATCTGAGAATTAATGAAATGCTGGTATTTCTCTCATAATTGTTTAAATAGGTTCCTTTAGGTGCTTTAATTATAAATGGCTCTAAAGAAAAGATTTACTGTATGTTTTGCAAAAGTACAGGGTTTTAAAATCTGAAGCCACAGTGACACGTGAACATCAAAACACATGAAATTCTAGTGCAAGCAAAGCACTGCTGGCCCTTCTTGGAGGAAACATTGGTACATGAGAAATGCATAACAGTGACCAGGGAGTTGGGGAGATGGAACAGCTCATGACAGCAATCAGAATGACATATTTTTGAATCTCTAAAGCTGACAGTACATCATTGAAAGTGTTGTATAGTCTGGAATCACTCAACTTGTAAGAAAAAAATAGAGCAAAGACTTTTTGTTTCAAGCCTCTAAGTACAACAGGAGAGCTGCACATTTTGCCTTTTTTGATCTTGTGCTTCTCTCAAATATATTGAACTAACTTAAAAAAACTTAATTAACTCTAGGACTATTCTTAAAACTGCAAATTAAAAAGAGTTTTAAAACAATATTATTCTTGGTAGTAAAATTAAGCATGTTTCAAGTTCTGCCATTTAAGCTACTAAAATTTCAGTGTATGATTTTATTTAAAAAACGCATCTGTAGTGTCAGTAGGACAGTACATTCACCTCATGGCTTAAGCTTTGCTACATGGAGACAGCTTCCTCTGATGCCAGCGTGCTTTTGCTTCATTTATATCCGTGCTCTGATTGCCTGCACACCGTCCTTGCCTCAAGAAATCCAAACATTTGACAAGTGAGCTGATTGTGAGGATGAGGAAATAATAACAAGCATTTCCCAATAATATGCAAAGTTAAAAAGCAGGGAGAAAAAAAAAAAAAAAAAAGACCCTTAAACCTTCCAGCGAGTCCTTGTCAGACAGCTTGAAATTTTGATTTAACAGACTTAAGGCCAATGAAACTATGGAAAATGTTCACCAGTTTGCTTTCAGACCAACTCTGCTGCATGTGTTCATAAGTTCCATAAAGATTGCATGCTTTCTGTTTAATACAAACTGTATATTTTTTTTCACACCCATCCTTGCTTTTTATATTTTATTTTTGTTTCCCTTACCTTGGTTGGATACCTCTGTGTGTTTAATCCAAATCCCTGTCCAGTCCTGGAGTTTGAACTACGGAAAGCCAAGGAGACCATACAGGCCCTCCGAGCCAACCTGACTCAGGCTGCAGGTGGTGTACATAAACCTTTTCTTAAGACTCTACTTTGAAAAATGTAGAAGTAGCTGAGCTCACCCCGTGTGAATGAGTAAAATTTAGGTTGGTTTTTTTATTTCCTTCTGCAGAAAATGAAGTTCCTTTGCAGGAACGAAAAAATTATAAATCAAGTCCTGAAATTCAGGTAAGTGGCTGGTGATAACTGAGCTTTGCATGAATGTGAAGATGGATATGGTTTCCTAATTGGAAGGAAAATGAACAAAGATGGAATGTATTGTTTTCTTTTTTTTTCCAGGAGCCAATCAGACCTCTTGAGAAAAGAGCTCTAAATTTCCTAGTTAATGAATTTTTATTGAAGAATAGTTACAAGCTTACATCAATAACATTTTCAGATGAAAATCATGATCAGGTAAGATTTTCTTGCTTCTTTTTTTTTTTAACATGCCTGCTTTACCATATTCTGATCTTGTTGCAAACTCAAGTGAATTTAAATGAGATTTCCTGTGCATGTATTTCACTTCATACATGAGCACTCTGTGAGCATTTTAGTGTGTAAAGCATGGTTGGAAAACACAGCACTTGGAGGAGTATTTTCCAGAAATTTGTAGGAAGGAGACAGAATGCTCATGTTCTTTAAAGGAAGCAAAACAAGAAGAAAAAAACTGTGAGTTACAGATACTTATACACTTTCCTGGATTGTGATGGATACTCTTTCAGTTAAAATCAAGGATCTGGATGTAGTAAAATTGTGAATTTAACTCTTTCCTTAAATCATACTCAGTTGATTTATGTAGAATTTAAACTACACTCATTGTTTGTCATCTCCTGGGCATATACAAGTATATTTAATCATACTGTGGCATTGAATACAGTCTTGGAGAAGCTCTCACTAATAAGTTGTCATCTTGGCTATTTCCAGACATAGCTGTGCTCTGATGCATTTTTCTGAAGACAACGTTTTGTGTCTTCATTGGCTTACATCTCATGGGACAAATTTCTGTCAAATGGAAGGTTCTAATTACACAGTGACTGATACTGGTTGAACAAAGCACACAATAACATCAGCACCTAATATATATTCAGCACAAAACTGGAACATTGCCAGAAGAATTAAGTATTGAATTCATCATTCAATATTGAATTTGAAACAGTTCTGTCTAGAACTAGTCCTCGTATATTTTTCATACAGTTAATATCCTAATCTATAAAGACAATGGTTTGTTAAATAAAATATCTGGATCACGCACTTCAGGAACCTAGCACTGTTAAACTAAAAATACTTGTGAGTGAGGATACAGCCCCTAAAAGAGAAATTACGAATAATTTGTCCTTTTTTTTGTGTGTGCTCAACTGAAAATGTTTTACGAGACCATTAACAAAAGAAGAAACTTCTTAATTCTAAAAAGTAAATATTAACATTCTACACTTAACATATAGAATGCTCAGGTGTCTTTCTAGATTATTCGTGTCATTGTTTTAGAAAATAATCTTCAAATAATTACAGAGACTGTCAGAAGTCCTGTGTAACTGTGCATATGCTTATTTATGTATAGAAACATGGAATAATCTTGTAATAATATGATTGTAAAACATCAATGAGAAAAGGAAGGATATGTAGTGATGGTTGGAGACTGGAGTCCATGCTGTTGTTTACACTTCTATGAAATTAAGACAGTTACATCTAAATTTCACTGAGAATATGCACCCTGTCTGTCAGTCACGTACAGAGAAATTTGCTTCTGGAAAATTACACCTGTACTTGTAAGTGAGATGGGAACAAATTATACCCCTATCAGTAAAAAGCCTTCTATGAACTGCACTGGCTTCTGCTGGAATTTGGTAAACATTATATCTGATCCAAAAAAAAGTATTTGTGATCTAACGAACACTAAATTGTGATCTATGAGGTTTTTTTTGGGGGGAGATTCTCTTTCTAGTACATTAGGGTGAAACTGCTGCAGCTCACAAAATGGGTTATTTTTCTTACTGGTGTTTTTTGCTACCTGATTTAAGGTTCATCTCCTTTACTGTAATGCAATCTTGACGTGATTATTTTGCTGTTGTATGACCTACAGTCAGATGAGGAAGAGAAACAAAAAGAAAAGAAAGTATATTGTATGTTTTAGTTTATTTTATTCCTTTGAAGGATTTTGAACTTTGGGATGATGTAGGATTGAACATTCCAAAACCTCCTGACCTGTTACAACTCTATCGTGACTTTGGAAACCATCATGTTACTGCAAGAGATGTGGTGGATGTATCAGTTGGTGTAGAAGATGATGAGTTAGAGGCTACTACTCCTATACTTGGGACCGTCCCTGTATTTGAAACACCGCAGTCGATAGAAGTAAGAAATGGTACAGAATAAGTGTTTCAGTTGTCTGCAATGCTATTTAACTTTGCTGTACTAAACTGTTTTGTTTCTCTCTTGTATTTAGCAATGTTTAATAGTGCAAAAATTGGAAGATCAAATTAGTGCATTAAACACTGAGAAGTGGTCTTTGATGGAACAAATCCAAAGGCTTGAGAGGTATGAACCTGTCAATCTGCTCCATTGCTGATCAATATTGGAATAAATTCTCAATGTTTTTCTAGCAAATGTATGAAACCTTACAAACTCACACTCACAAAATTGTAAGGAGTTCTTCAGAACAAGGCATTCATTCCTTTTCAATATGTGGTGTTTGATTTAGAAAAGCAAAGAGACTTCAAACTGAGTATTTCTCTTTTATTACCTACATCATTTAATTTTGCAATCAGTTTTGTTCTTTCAGTGCAAATTCTTTATTTACTTCTTTGAAAACTGAATCATTTCTATGTGGTTTCTGTAGGCATTCTCTTAAGTCAGCTGTATTTCACTTCTTAGCACTATGGTGTGTACAGCTTGCAAACACAGATGTTTGTTTTAGTGACAGACTTCAACACAATTTTTCATTCTACAGAGTAAGAATAGTAGAAATGATGGTGTCTTTTTACAGGAACAAAAAAAAGAGACCATAAAAGTTTGGTCAATACACAAGATTTGGTTTGCTGTAAGATACATTGGTGCATCTCTTAAGAGGAGTGGTAACATAAGGGCAAGTGCATAGTTTTTAAGTGGTTTTATGGACTTGCATAGTTAGCATTTCAAAGCTGGATAGGATAGTGGCTGTTAATTCACTGCTATAGTATTTTAACTTCTGCATCCCAGATAGCATTCTGTCTCGTGACTTTTTATGTCTTAGTGCTTGAATTTCAGCTAGAACCAGATAACATTATTGTTTGCTTATTTAATTGATTCACTCACTCCAAGTGCAACATTTCTCCTCCTACTAGTCATTGACTAAAGAATTCCATTAAACCAGAGGTCATTTGAACAGCTTGTTTGATATAAGTTATATCCAGTTTTGAACATACTGGAGTTGAAGAGGGAGCTCTTTGGTATGTTGTCTTTCTTTCTGTGTTTCAGTCTCGTGATTCCAATAATTTTCTCATGAAAGCTACAAAAATATTTCATTTTTCATTTCTTAGTGAAATAGATTTTCTCAAGAATGAAAACTTTGCTGTGTCAACAGTTTATGGTGTAGCTCACCATCCTCCTTTAAAACAAGTGCCTCTCACAGTCTCAGAGGACAACGGACGGTTGGATGTCAAGAGCTCTGAGAATGCCAGTAAACCTGGAAACACTAAGGAAACAAGCCTTTCTTTATCAGCTGAAGTGGATTCAAGGACTTCTAAAGATGATACACTAAATTCTGTGCCCTGTAAAGATACAGAAAAACTGTCCTCTTGTGCTCCGTCAACTAAAGCTTCAGTCCACTTCGATAAACCCAATAGGTTGGTGATAAGTTTTAAACTGGAACAATTTAATTAAAAAATCTTGTAAAGCAGATAGATATTTGATAACAGTAATATTCTGCAGATTTCATAGATCACTTACGTTTTGAATGTGAATAAAAGACTTTACATACCTTTAGGATACAGTGTTGATATTTTAATGTTGTTCCTTTTTAGAAAGGAGTACAGTTAACAAACTTACGTTTTTAGTGTTAAGTTTAAGGATTTTTTTTTCACCTTATCCTTCTTTCTAAATCCAGTCCTTTTCCTTGCAACAAAAAAAAGCTAAAATCAAAATGGTGAATGAGAAGACAGGATATTTCCATTATCTTTTAAATTTTCATTTCATAATGAAATCTTTTGTGTTCTGTTGAAAGAGTGGCTGGGATTTTTCTTACTTTGTCTGTAAAGGTGTATATAACTCAGAATATCAGGGAGCTATATGAAATGTTGTTTGGGTTTTTACTAAATAATCAGAAAGGGTATCTGATGATATTCTACTTTGAGTTTTGAATTTGGGACAAGTCTTCACTGGGTAACTATGATCATTGTAATTAAAATAAGGTATTCATGTTGTGTTATTACATGGAAACTGAGTTTATGTGTCTGAGTGATCTTGGAAAAGCCTCTCCAATCTCCACAGTCTCCTTAAGCATTATAGTGAAGAGAGGAAGTAACGTGTTCATTAAATAATAGACATACCACTGTATATCTATCAGGAGTAACATGGGCCACAAGCTCAAAGAGGAGCGTGTACAACTCCTAAAATTACTATTGTGAAGAAAGATGCCCAAGTAGCTTGCCAAGTAAGATCTTACTGTTGTTATTCCTAGGGGAGCACATAGCCATTCTGCTTTGTATTTTGTCAGTTCCCTTCTTGTTCTTTTGGTGGTGATACAGTAATATGTTTCTGGAAGTATCTCTCACCTGAAAATACCACATAGAAATTCATGTCATATATACAGATGGAAAATCAATACAAGCTGCAGGTGGGACAGGGGAGAAAAGGAAAAAAAAAAAAGAAAAAGGGTTGCTACCCCTGCTAGTAGTTAACTTTTGGAAAGCCTAAGTATCTGGATTGCTTTGAATTTTCTGAATTTCCTGCACAGAGTCACAAAGACAAGTGCATTTTGTTCAGTGATATGTTAACTTTGGAATCAAACAGGAGGAAAGATTTCTGAATATAGCACCTTTAGAGTCTTACTACAATCTCTTCTAGTTCCATAAAGAAGTTTTTAACAGGAAGCAAAACTTGGCTTACATTTATCTGGAAAAATTTGCAGTAGTTCCATTTAAGCTTCCCAGATTTTATTTCAAAAATTTCTTTCATATTCTAGCTTAATATCTAGACTATGTAATAATCAAAACTTATAGCTTTTGTACATTGATTGCTATAAACTTGTCCATCTACTTTTATCTGTGGCTCATGTCAAGTTTCTTTTTGGTCAGAGCAATTGGGGATGCTGTGAGGTATTAAGGGCATGAGTAGTAGATTGATGGGTTGATGATCGTGAGGGTGGTAATCAAAATAGGATGAAATCAGTGAGAGAGGAAAGAACTTGGAGTAGTGTTGATTTCTAACAGTAGTGTCTAGAATTGTTTTGCTGCTGTCACATCTTTTAAATCTAACTGCACGTGGATTTCTTTGAAAAAGAGTTGATTAAAGCCTTGAATTCCCATTGAGTTGACTTCAGAAGGTTCCTTAACTGCAGTTAGTTAGTTCTTCAGTTCACTGAAGAAATAAGTAATTCATGTGTAATATGTAGCTATTTTTGTATTTTACCGAGTTTTGGGCTTAACATGTTAGTGAAGAGTCAAAGGAAACTTCATTTGATGCAGTGTTTTATAGATCTGTATCACTAAATTCTCCTCCTGCAATATGCACTTGGTTGCAATAATACAGTAAACGTTTTAATTAAAAAAATACATTATTTGGAAGTTTTTTTTGAGATCTGTGGGAAGGAGAAAGACTACAAAAGTGCTGGATATTGATTTATTTCGGTTCAGGGGTGGGTATTTTAGAAGACAAATACTACAATGTATTTGGAATATATTAAGAAATATTAAAAACTAACAGTTTATCCTAAAAGGCAAGATAGTTCCTACTGTAGCTAGGGAGTGGATTCTTGGCATAAACCTTGCCCAGATAAGAAGAGAGGCTAGAAGAACGAACCTGCTTTGTGTGCCTGCAGTCAGAGCAGCTGTGTGTGCATATCCGCCAATGAGGACATGACTGGCATTGGAAAAATGCCTCATCTAACAGATTGGGTAGAAAGTACTGGCATCAGTTTAAATAGACTACACCACATGTATGTATTTAACTCATTTTAGGCGTTTGGTAGTTGATGCTAAATTCAAGGTGTCTTCTGTTTTCAGCAACTACTAACTTATTCAGTAAAATGACTCTGTTGTCCCGCTGTTATGTGGAGTAGAATAGTTGTGCCTTGTATTCATTTTCAGGTTTTGTGGTTATTGTGCTTTCTTATGTTTGAACATCTTCACAACTGACATCTGTTGGCCTTCAGAATAAGTTTTTGCTGACTTGTGTGGAAGAGGCCTGGGTCTGTCATAATTTCCATCCAGCAGCAGTCATCAAGAATTTCACTAGACTTCATAAAGGAGAAGTTTTCTTGACTCTAAATATAGCCAGCAAATGTAATGGGATCCATACTGCCCGGAGCTTGGTGTTAATTAAGCCACAGGGAAATTCCGTGACATCTTGTCATACTTAGTTATTTTCAAGTTCTGCAAAATGGGGATAGAACTTTGCCCTGATGTAGGATTTTAACTAAGGTTTCAAGTGGGAAAGGATCTGATGTTCTGCAGAATGATCGCTGAGGTGAGACACGCCCCAGGCCAAGAGCTGGCTAAGGCCTTGACACTCTCAGTGTTAAGCTGCTGCTTTGCAATGCTTGCTCCTATTCTCCAGTGTAAATGAACCTTAAAGACTTGAGTACTCTCCTTCAGTACTAATATATTGTCAAGAAGAGATTATTTTGCAGCTTGCTACCAGCTGAGTCATTCATTAACTCTTTAAAAAGTCCACCTTTGCACAAAACTGACCTGATGGGAATGAAACAAACTTACTTCATGAAAATTTAAAACATTTTTAAAGCCCATACTGTCAAAAAAGAAATTAGATTTCGTGATAAATGTGAATTCTTATTTGTCATATTTTGTAAATAGAAGAGGAAAATTACTGTGGTATGTTTATCTCTATCCTCCTGGATTTCCTCAAACAATTGTAAATAGGAACTTACATGTGCTCTTTTTTCTGGTTAGAAAAAAGTGAATGATGATGTATTTACTGAAAATAGTGTGATTTATCAATCTATTAGCTAAAAGTATATGTGTCCATACACATAATCACACATATAGGATTTTGTGTACTCGGGTGAATAAAATACCACTTTTAAGAGTTGAAAGTTGATACCACTTTTGAAACAAGAAAAATGAATTATCTCCTCCCTTAAACTCATATAGTGTCATTAGAGAGTTCAAAGAGCAGATAATCTAGTGCTTTCTGTGTGTGATTTGGAAGACAAATGTTCATTTTCCTCCTTAAGCATAGTGCATGGGGCAATGTTAGATTAGCATCTAAATACAGACCTCAGATAAGGCAGAGAGAATTGTGATTACTGGGAAAAACAGGATGCTGCTGATGGTGCTGCTGGTGTGTTATATAATGGTCAGACCAGTAATTGTTTTCTGAGAACATTTCTGCTAAATTATCCTTCTCAGACAAGGTTGTTTTGAGACTCTTGTCAGGGTTTTATCTGTATGCTTAAGGCTTTGAGTAGCTCAGCTGTGTTGGCTGGTGCTATGCATGGCCATGAGGCAGTGCTTCTATAGATACACTTGTACATTAGGGATTAAGACAGCAATTTAAGGTTAATTTTCAGGTTCTCCTATACATTTAAATCCAACCTTGAAGTCTCAAAGTGTCAGCTGAGCAATTTGTTGAATCCTGAAGCTTGTCAGCGACTGACTACTCAAATGTATTTGTGCAACGTGCAGAATCAGAGCATTGGGCAAAAATAATGTTTCATGTGACTTACACCCCTCACCCCCCAGTTTGCCTAATTCCATGCTTCCTCTTGTATTGCCAAAGCTTCCTTTTCTTTACGCTGTAGTCCTCTTTCTGTATGTGCAGCAGTTTGAAAGATGTTATATTTTTCAGAACTGAAAACAACTTAATTAGGACACACACTTTTTTTTTTGTCTTACTACAAACTAAACACCCTAAAAATTGAAGATAACTTGAAACAAAAACTACTGCAGTATGCTTTGCTTAAAACCTGCTTTCTAAATGTCATTTTACCTAGCCGGTTAAACTAGACTAGACTGAAAGGACTTACTTAGTCACCTTTCTGATTAATGCTTTCTCCCCAACCCCTCTTCCTTTTTTTGATGATATTCCAGGAAATTGTCACCAGCTTTCCATCAAGCACTACTGTCTTTCTGTCGGATGTCAGCAGACAGCCGCTTGGGATCAGAGGTATATTTCCCAGTTGCAATAAACTAGAAGGTCCTTGACTCGGCAAGGGAGCAATAGTTAAACAAGCAATAATTATTTTAAAACAAGACTCATTAGCATGTATGGAGACATAAATTTGTGTGCATGAAACTTACAAGGATATTATTTTAGTTTTTAGCTTAAATATGAACCCTAGTGATAAATTTGTAATTACTGGGAAGTTTTGAATCTCTACAATTAGATTCATGCTTTTGCAGTTACTGCCAGATCAAAAACTTACAACCTAGTATGTGTGACATATTTTCTGTCAAGTGATAAGCCTGCTGCATTTCTTCATATTCCTTTGAAGGGATATTTTCTGTTCTCGTGCTTCGTGTAAAAACAACCAACCAACCAACCTGATTTTCTAGGTATCTCGGATTGCAGATGGTGAAAAAAGTGTCATGTTAATGTTGGGACGCTGCCTGCCTCATATTGTTCCTAATGTGCTGCTTGCAAAGCGAGAGGTGAGGAACCCTGGCATTTTACTTTTCTTTTTACCAGGATGTTTGCATTTACATTTTGAAGATGTTGTGTCTGATAACATTAAAGCCTGTTACTTGCAATCATATTCTTACTTTTGTGCATGCATCTCTGCCTCTAGAAAATGGTTTTACACCTCTGCCAGGTGAGTTCAATAAGCCTGCGTGATATCCTAGTATTTCTTCCTTTGCTTAAGGCATCCATTAGCATTCAGCAAGACTGTTACTGTAGGTCCATCTGTTTGTGGTAGCACAAATGGATTTGTTAAAGGCAACGGTTGTTATAAAGAGTAGAGGATATAAGTTAAAACACTAAATTTGGTTTATTTTAGCTATCAATCTTAATGATGGTTATGTTCAAGTTCTTTTGCAGCACTATGTACTTGAACAAAAAATTAATTTTGCTGTCTTTTCTAGCCAAGATAAGGTTCATCAAAAACACCCCTTCATAAGAAAATTATCAATCCTACTTGTATGTTTTTCCTTAAATTTAAAATGAAGTTAAACAAAATTGAGAAAATGTGGTGTTTATATGTAAATGAAGGTGGTGTTTTGCATAATCATTCATCCTATGCAGTGTAGGAAAGGAAGACTGTGACTGAAGATGGGGAAAAAAAAAAAAAGGACTGGTTTTACATTGCTTTTAAATATTGCACATTACCAAATGTGTAAAAAATAAATATATGTGAATATATCAAACAAAATTTCATGTCCTTATAGTTGACACTGAAATAAAGGGTTTCAGGTTGCATAGCCTGATACGTTTCAGCCCTTGTTGAGGGGACCTACAGTATGCTACATTAGTAGTGCGTTTTGCATAAATTCATTTTAAGGCTTTGAAAAATCCTCAAGAAATTTGTACTGATCCTATGATCTAAAAATTTAACAACATACAGATAATTATTAGCAGTTGACATGGTGAGTTGGAGATATACCACATTTTGGAAGTCTCAAAATTTATCAGAAAGGATTTTAATTTTTTTTTTCTGAGGAGGTAGATTTGTTAAGTGGTTGCTCTGGAAATGGTTCTGTCTTTCAGAACAATTCTGTGAATGTTTCTGGATCAGTGCTTGATTTCTGCGTTCATATTTATTCCTTTCCTTCCCTCTGCTTGGCAGGATGTGGTGTTCTGGCTTCTTTTCACAGCTTGTAGTATAATCTGTGTAATGTGTTTAATATTTGTGTGACCTTTTAAGCTATTTCTGATTTGGGTTTTTTTTTTTTGTTGTACAGTTGAAGTTGCATATGATTACATTACATATATTTTGGCCTTACACAAATCATCTGTTTCAAATTGATTGAAAAAGCTGTGAGAAAATATGTTACTGGATTGTATGGGATGCTTAAGGATCTGAGAATTAAAGTTCAGTTTAAAAATAGATGTTGTCAGTTACCACCCGTTGTTATAGCTATTGTGATGTTCTTTCAGATATAGTCATGGAATTTGAAGGAAACCTCGGGTAGACCATCTGTTAGCATTTATTCATATCAGTGTTACAAAAAGCTAACCTAAGAAGTAGGCCATCTTCAACAACGTACATCTTTGGGTCTTGTCCAAAACTAACTATCATAACAGAGCCTTGACACAGTTTTACAGAGAAGTGGTATGAAAATATACCAAAAATTGCTAATTGGAGAGAAGATGTGTAACAAGTGATATGTGATACAAATAAGTGATCAAAAAGATAAGTGGTAGTACTTAAGATCTAAAAAATGTCAGCATGTTAGTAATGAGAATTAAACATTATTTTGTGTTAATTTCCTAAAGTACATATCTTTGGTCCGTCACGCTGAAATCAGTTGCATGATCTTAAGCTAAAAATGTCATGTTAGAGAAACTGAGTTTGTGGAAGTTGTCCTTTACCAGAGGTTCAGAAGCCTTTTCACCAATCCTTTTAACTCTCTAGGGTCAGCAGCAGTCTGCCTGATTTGGTGGTCCAAAAAATATTAACAGTTAAGATCTGAGCGACCAGTTAGTGTCAGAATGTCAGATATATTTCTGAAATTATTTACATTATTTTTGTGTATTAGTGCAGCTTTAATTGTTCTTCAACTTCTGTAGGTTCCAGTGGAAAAGATATTAAAATACAATACTGAGTTAGGGGGGCTGAAGAGATAATATTAGTTGTTTCTAGAAGAACAGTTGAACTGGGTAAAATCAGTAATGTATTACTTGCCTGCAAGTAATTCATAGTCATGAAAATTCCATGTATTCACATAGAAATTTATTTTGTTTTTATCTCAAATGTCTATGTAATCCTAACTGCTTGAAAACATGTATGTCAGCATTTAGATGTGTATATGAAGACGCTCACAATCAAAGGAGATACTGCAAGCCAAATAGTTCTTGGAAGGGAACAGTAAGGAAATGATAAAACCCTCTTCTTCATAAATAAAGCCTTTTGACTGAGTGTGCAATCTGTGATAACGTCTTACAGATGAGCAGCCTGAGTTCATAAGATTTCATCTACATTGGAATCTACTTTCACTTGCATTTTTGCTACTTAAAACTAAACCACATTTAAGATTAAAAGAAAAAACAAGTCAGTCACCCTCTATTTGTCAAAAGGCATACAACAGAAAGATTCTTTGGCTAAACTGTAATCTATAAAATAATCTTTTAAAAAGAGAAAAGTAATCTTCTAAAGTTTTTGCCATCACTAGCCAGTGATTAGTGATTATTCACCCCTTATAAGATGTAAAAATCAGTATCTTTTTGTCAGTGAACAGGACATATTTGTATATTTGTACATACAACTTCCACACTCTGCAATATGTGGTCCATTGGTGAAGTTTGGGCCAGAGTTAACTTTTTGACTGATGTTACTCTTGTTCTTAATCAATTAACACTTTTTCTTCATTATTTATACCTTTCATCTCACTTATTATTCCAGGATTAGTTTTGGTAACTTTCATTTTTGTTATGCAAACTTGGCAATATCACGATAATAATGTTTTACTAATTATTAATCACTAGATTTTTTTAACTGATAAAATGTAATTTATATGGACCTCGGTAGGTTAAAAATAGTTTTGCTTATATTTCTTTGTGAAGTTGAAGCAAAGGTAATGCTGAATCTGCAGACTCTGAATGGATGCCATTCTTCGCTCTGCTAAAAGAAAGTATTGATGTAGATTTTGTTCATGTTAACATACTTACAGATGCAACTATGTATAGGAGGCACTGAGGCACATACATTCTCTGGCATTTTTTGTAGGCAGCTGTTTCTGAAAACACAATGGAGCTGTATATCTTATTACCAAATTTCATCTGTCTTACACTTTAAAGGCTGTAAAATATTGACTTTGACACAGTGTTCTTTTATATGTTTTAACAAAGTTTGACAGCGTATTTAGGTGACTGTTTCTAGTGGCTGTGTCAAGCAAATGTAATTCTGATTGCATAGGGATAAAGATATATGTTTGACTTCCTGGGCAATGGAAATTGTCAGCAATTAGTGTCTTCTAAATGACTGTTTCTATTTCACGGAATAGGAGAGAAGAGAAAAATATAAATGAAGAACTGAAATACTTTGTTAGTCTGTAAAACTTAAATTGCAGTAGGCTTCTATAGATCATGCTTCTGAAAAATAGGGCTACTGTTGGCCACAGCCTGTTTGCTGGTTCTTAACTGGTTTTAATGGGTCGTTTGATTTGGTTTGAGGGCCTTTTTTCTTTGGCTGTGGAATTGCTTCATATCTGGATTGTTTCTTGTGTAAAAGCATCCCTTTGCGATCTACAAGAGACTTAATTTGGATCCTGGAATAATAGTCTCATCCTATGAAATGTTATTAGAGTTTTAATTTTAATATTAATGAGTAGCTTGAAGTTCTGAGTCATGTATTAATCCTATGATTCAATATTATTTCATTTTAAAACTAAAAGGATGAATTGTGAACTTCATTTACATTCTTGTGAAAGAGTCTCCCTATCAGTAGTTTGTTAGCAACTGCAGCTATTTCAGTTGCTGCAGATAAGATTATATGGGTTGGTTTATTGGTTGTCAGAGGCTACATGACAGAAGAATTTTAAGATAGCTTCAGTTCACAATATAAGCGTGACAGAGTAGATTAGAAGGGACACATTTACAAAATCAGTCATCATGTCATCCTATTTTATGTTGTCAATTGTTGAGCCAATTTTTTTTTGTCCTTGATGTAAAAGACTTTAGTCAGACTGCTAAACAAAAAAAATATATATAATGAAGGCAACAACACAGGTAGAAATTTCCTCACTACCTTGTAAGAAAATTGTCAGCAAAATAGACAAGTATCTGCATATAGGATTTGTATATACTATGAGATGCATTTTAAAGTGTCAGTATTTCCTTTTAATACTTGTAACTTGGGAGGAACTGCATATAGTTGAGGTGATACCAGTTAAAAAGCCACGTTCTGTTGACCATACTGAAGTTCTGCTCTATCTGCCCATGTAATTGTTGCCTTCTACAAGAACTGTAATCAGCTCAAATAGTAAATGCTAATCATAGAATGGTAGGGGTTAAAAGGGACCTTTAGAGATCATCTAGTCCAACCACCCTGCCAAAGCAGGACCACTTAGAGCAGGTCACACAGGAATGTGTCCAGGCGGGTTTTGAAGATCTCCAGAGAGGGCGACTCTACACGCTTCCTGGGTAACCTGTGCCAGGGCTCCCTCATCTGACCAGTAAAATAGTCTTTTCTTATGTTTAAATGGAACTTTCTGTGTTCCAGCTTCTTTCCATTACCCCTTGTCCTGTGACTGGATAAAATAGAAAAAACAGATGTCCCAGCCTCCTGACACTCACCATTTATATACTTGTAAATACTAATGAGATCACCCCTCAGTCTCCTCCAGACTAAACAGCCTCAGTTCCCACAGCCTTTCCTCATAAGAAAGGTACTCCAGTCCCCTGATCAAATCAGTGGCCCTGTGCTGGATACTCTCCAGCAATTCCCTATGCCTCTTGAGCTGGGGAGCCCAGAACTGGACACAGGACTCCAGATGAGGACTCGCTGGGGCAGAGGTGGAGGAGAAGAATCTCCCTCAACATGCTGGCTACACTATTCATTAGCATTAGTTAGAAAGAAGTTGTCCAAAAACACTATGGTGAAAAAATGTTTTTCTTGGAAGAGACCTATATGGACAGTTACACAGAAGTAGAACAGAGAGAAAATGGGATGCTTCAGTTCTCCTGTGTAATGTGTTAGATCTGCTTCTTAACCTTCCTCACCATTCACCTATATGTGGCTTATCTCACAGTACGAACTAAAGTTTTTTTCTGTCTTCTACATCTGTGTAGATCTCGGATACTAACGTGCCTTTTTAGTGGCAGAGGTGAGACCTCTGACACCTGATGCTTTATTTCATCAAGTTGCAATTGCTGACATTGTTACAATGGCATTCTGTTTGACATAGCAGTTCTGAAAGTCACTCCTCCTGATATGGTTGACTTAACACCAACATGAACTAATCAGTTTCTGTAAATCAGAGGCAGAAGGGAAAACAAGGACTTGGAGATGAACAAGACATTTAGGAAAAACAGATTCTCAAATTAAATAGAGGAAGAGTGGTAGGTGGGATTTTTTTCATTCATTTATTTCTCGCTTTATGACTGTTGGCATAAGTGGTATTCCTTCCCAAGGAAGGCAGAGTGTTTCAAATAGCACTGGAAGTCCTCTCCTTGATTATTAACCATACAGATTCCTTAACGATGTTACAAACTTTCCTCTTGAATTCAAAACAGCCAAGTGCTGTGATTATTGTGTCTTACTGGACCATCACCATTTTCTACAGCATTTCTCTACTGGTTTTGAGACAGAAAAATCAGATTTGTTAAGCAGATCTACATCTAAGGCATGGCCCTTAGCAACAGGAAGGAATGAGCTCAAACCCACCTGTAGGTTGTTTTTTATTCTTAATCACCCTTGAGAAGAATCTGTCTGCTTT
The DNA here is from genome assembly GCA_013401255.1 of Urocolius indicus. NCBI lineage: Eukaryota > Metazoa > Chordata > Aves > Coliiformes > Coliidae > Urocolius > Urocolius indicus. Next base: position 29,251 of record WBNH01008727.1, on the reverse strand, counting down.
TAAGTCTTTGGGAGACTTCACTTGACCTGTGTTGTCTGTCTATGAGAGCAGTTTTGGTTTTGTCCCACAGAAAGTCTCTTTCACCTCGAGTTTTATTTTCCTGTCCATGAAGTCTATAGGGAGCATATAAAACACTGTTCAAGACTTCTCACTGTTTCTCCACTCCCCTTAATAGAAGGAACTGTAGAAGCACTGATGCAGCGATGCAGAGAACACTCTCTTCTCGTATAGTTTGCATGAAAGAATGTGACCAATGGACAAGAAAATACAGCTAATTCCGTCAGCTGTAATAACCAGCTTTCTGCAAGGTAAAGAACCAGCCTTGTGTCTGCCCCATGTCAATGGTGTTAGGGTTAGCCTTTCACACTCAGTGGTGAAATGGCGACAATGCTGGTAGGTCCTGACCCTTTCACACTTTAACTAACACTATCTAGGTGAATATTCAGAGGGTTTGCCTTTCATACAGACTCAGCTAGAGAAGGAGACTTTGTTAACTTCCTTAAATTTGAAGAGAAGCTTGGAAAAAAAAAGATAATTAAAAGCTTATGAGACTATTTTGAAACCTGACAGTATTTCTGAGTGAGCAGTTGAAATTTTTTTAGTAGGTGCTCAAACATACCAGAAAAGTGAAGTCAGTGTGTTGGTTTAAACAGGGGAAACAAACCCTAGATCATAAAAAAATACACGTCTCATTTCATGGGGTACATTAGTTAGTAAAATATTGTTCATGAGTACTGAAGAATAATTGCAAGAGCATTTTGATAACATGACTTAGAGTAGATTTCAGAAAGCTGTAACGCAGCTTTTTCATTTGAAGGTTTTTCCATGAGTGGTGAAGTTAGTGATTATGTTGTGTATCTACAAATTGCAATCTGACTTCCTTTTAATAAAAAAATCTTTACCTAATGTATAAGTAGTGATATTAAGAATGGATTGGGGGGTGTAATAATATTTTTTTCAAGTCTTTTAGAGTTCAAATAATGTTTTCAGGAGAGAAAATGCTTCTGTTAGAAAAAAAAATAAAACAGGTTAAAACCATGGCTTTTCACAACTTTAAATGTGAAAAACTTGAATCATAAGCGTACAAAAAAATAAAATGTAACAGACATATCCTAGAGGGGAAAGAAGCCTGCAGGTGAAGAAAGTTATTTAGCTCTTTGTGCAGTGTGATTTTTTGAAGTTTCTTTAATACCAGTTTCAATCCACATTATTTTGCATAGTGCAACTCTTATTCAAAAGCAAACCCCAAATCTGGCTTGCTTCAAATTACTAAGAAATAGAAATGTCCAAATTGTTCACATGTATTTCTCATTTCTTCTCCTGTACTTTCGGATTTTGAGTACTGAGTGGGGTATTTTCACATTCATTTCTCTGTCTCATTATAAATTTCTTAATCTGTACAACAATTAGTGTAAATGTTGCCAAAATAGCTTCTAGAACATCAGAATACCTTTCAGGATGTGTCTTGGTCATCTTGAGGGGAGAAAAATAGTGTGCTAAGTAGAGTTCTTGTAAAACGAAAACAAAGGCTTATCGGGAAGTGACTAGCTTAGACACTGCTCTAGAACAAGTGTATTGATCTATGTTTAAAATAGACATAGCACTCGCTGTTTAGGAAAATACAGGTTGAGCCATGAGGTTGTTTTCAGTGCTGTTTCCACATGTCCACCTTGTTTAATAGAGTTACTCTCAAGAACATCATGAATAGGTTACTTTATCTGCAAGAAGAAATTGACACCTTCTTGCAAAGTCATTACCAATAACTCAAGATTTTTCCAGGTTTTATATTTTATTTTCCTAGTAACTTCACAAGTGTTTCCCGCTCCTATCTGCTTGTTTATCACAGCCTATTAATTGACAGAAAGCTTGTCTACTGTATGTGATAGGTAGGACAGGAATTCTCGAGATTACTTGCCCATGTTTTCTCTGCAGATACCTGGACTTGTCTTCATTTGTTCCCCAACCTCCCGGTGTGATGTTTTTGTCCCTAAGATACTAAATCTCCTAGAAGTACTGTGGTTTATAAATTCATCTGGAGTAATGGTTCTCATCAACAAGGTCAAGGAAAGGAACTTCCAGTCCATGGTTTTAGAAACATATATTTGTTTTGGGAATGAATACCATGAGCTTTGAGGCATATTTAGAAAGGAGATGCTCTTCACTATTGTGAGCAGCCTTATATTTTTTTCAGGTAATGTTTTACATGGTGTTGTCTTGATAGTTGTTTCTTAAAGGAGTTGAATTTTTCTAAAAAGAAAATTCAGCTGTAGCTATTGCCACTTCATTGGGGAAAAAAAAACCAGCAACAGTTTTTAAAATAATACAGTTCTCAGTCAACACAAAATAAAGGATATGTCTGCAGCCACTTTTACCAATAAGTATTTTCCAGTGCTTATTCAAACTTGTGCACAAAACTGTGTGCATGCGTAATTACAAATTTTAATCTTTAACTCCGTGGCATCAGAAGTAGCTTTTTTCTGTAGCAGTTTAGTTCCATAGATGTCTGTGGAGTTTGCTTCAGTTTGGTAGCTAGTGAAGACAATTTAAACCCTGATTGTTCTTTAATTCTGGTTACAGGTGACCTATGTTAATTATAAACTGTGCAGATCTTTATTTTATGTGCCTGGTTCTTGCAGAATCTTTCCTAACAGGAAAATAATTCTAACTTTTGTAGACCTTTGCTTTTTTTTTTTCAGGTCACTAATTAAGAGATCAACACACTAAAACATCTGCTCTGTTTTGATGTTATGTGGTTAGATTTAACTTCTTACTTTCTTTAGCCATTAATGAATATATGTCCAAAGCATTTTTACTCTGTTTCCTTTTCTTCTACCCACAACTTTTTAGGAATTGATCCCACTTATACTGTGTACAGCCTGCCTCCATCCTGAACCCAAAGAGAGAGATCAACTACTACACATACTGTTCAATTTGATCAAACGACCAGATGATGAGCAAAGGTGTGTTTGTGTGTTGCGGGATAAGAAGGAACTATTTTTCTTTGCCAAAGAAGCATGTCTGATAGAAACTGGATATCACTGGATGATTTTAACCAAGTTTTGCTTAAGCTGATATTTTACTGGTAGAGCATTGTCAAATTTATGTAGACTTCAGGACTTTCCATTTCTATGACTTGTACTTTCTAGTTACTGCAATATAAGAATGTGCTTGTTAAACTACAGTGTAACATTTCAGTTCCTTTTTTGTTCAAAATGAACTGAAACACCTTGTTCAGATGAGCTTTAAGATGTTAATTCTTAGCAATGGCTGGTATAGAAATCAAAACAGCTTTTTTAAACCTCTCTCAGTGTATCTTGTTCATCTAGATCTGTGTGTTTGTAAGTTAGCTGTATTCTGCTCTTTGATTTTTAAGTATCCTGTAGAAGTATATTCTGTTGCCCCAGTTCTGTGATTAGGTGCCACAAGTAGAACTGAAGTCAGTCATTTTTAGTTTGTTGAAGTACTCTGAATTACCACAGGCTTTTGTCTCCATATTGCTATCACATTTCAACTGTTGATTTCTTGAGTCTTATCTAGTCACTGCATTTTTGTTTTTACCTTGATCAAAGGTCTAGTTCTCGATACATGGTAGAGAGGGGAGAAGAAAACAACACAGAAACAGAGAGTTACTCTGATTGTTGGCCTGAAAATGCCAGGGAAAAAAACCATCATCTTCTCCTAGAAAAAGACTGTTTCTCCTAGAAAATATTTTGAAAGTGATTTAATCTCTTTTTGATGGAGTATATTCTGTAACCAATTAAGAAATAACCAGTGATATTTCTGACTTTCAACCTTAAGCACACACTGTTTGCTGCAGTAAATACTTGGGAGTGTAGACGTGACACTAAAAGGGTAACAAATAAATTTTGGCTTACTTTCCACAAAAGAGTAATGGACAAATTTTCAGTGGTATTTTAATCTTTCTGTGAAAGTGATAAAATAAGTGTCTCGTCCATGTGTTATCACTTGAAACTGGTTATTTAAGTGTTGGTGTGAGGAATGAAACTAAATAGAACTGGCGAATTGCATGCCAAGTTGATATAATTATAGTTCTATTAACAGGAAAATTAGTAGTAAAAAAAAAAAATCTTAGCAAGGTAAGCACTCGTTAAATAAAAGTTAAACTATCAAAACAAGAGCTAAGAAGAATTTCTGTGAAATTTTAAATACATCTGTGTCTGACATTGGTGGAACAACAGTGATTTGTTGCCAACTTTGAGCAAAGTTTAAAAAAGCAAGAATAAATACAAAATGACTTGGATGATTGCAGATAGTAGTGCTTGATTAATTGCTTCCCTTTTGTAATGGACATCAGAAGATTTCTGATAAGAGTAAAGTCCAGTATTTTGGGAGAGTTAACAGTAACTTGCATGTTAGAATGTTGCAAAACCATGTCATAAAATAATTCATTTACTTGTTTTGAAGTAAGTTCATTGTCTCACAAAGGCTTCTAAATAAAAGCAATATGTTCATTTGCCTAAAATACTGATAGTGTGATAGTACTAACCAATCTTGATCCTTGTGCTGCATGATGAACTGTAAAGTTCAGTAATAAGAACTAAATGAGAAATTTAAAGTTTTCCAGTCTTAGATGTTACAAAATTGGAAATTCCCAAATCAGAGATTCTCAGACTGTGCTTCTTGGAGTTTCAGTTCTGCAAGTTTCTGTAAAAGACATAATAAATAAAAACCAAGACAGAATTACAGAATAGTTGGTTTTGGAACTGACCTTTAAAGGTCACCTAGTCCAACCCCCTCCCCTGCCTAATGAGCAGGGACAGTAGTAGCATTCAGTTTAACATTTAGTCTTTAAATCAGTGTGTATTGTGTGAAATTTTGACTGTAGACAATTATCTGTTGCCTGACAGCATCTGCTTTTTCCTGACATAAAGAATATTTTCTATGCATTACAGACTTTTATAAACAGATTAAAGCTTACATTTTCTGTTTTCAGACAGATGATACTGACTGGGTGTGTGGCATTTGCCCGACACGTTGGACCAACACGTGTAGAAGCTGAGCTTTTACCACAATGTTGGGAGCAGGTAACTGATTACTTAGTGCTTCACACTGGAAAACTAGTTAAAAAAGCATAAATACTAGGTTTTATTTGTTTAAGGGGGAGTTGTTTTGGTTTTGTTTTTCAATGAATGTCAGTGTTTTTCATAAAGATATTTGGATGTTCTTTGTCCTCATATATACTTTTACATAATGTTTAAAAAAAAAATTGACAGGTTATCTGTAGATTCTAGTTACCTGCATATGTTTGTTGTATTGAAATGTAGATAAGCAAATGTGCATCATCAGTGTTGCCTAACCTATTGCCAGGTAGGTACCTTTATAGCCTGTGCTATAATTTTCAGACTGTTGGAAATCCATTCCATTCAAAGGTTTATATTTTATAAACATGTATTTCTACTATATTGTATAAGATTTCATATTGTTTTATTATACATCACAGAAGATATTACATAATATTTATACAATGCAGTTTACTGCCATTCAGAAGCACCTCAACAAATATCTGGGTGTGTCAACCACTCCTTCCAGTTTTGTCGTCTGCATACCTGTTGAGGTGCATTTTGTCTTGTCATTCAGGTCATTAATGAGGATAAAATATATCTTCTTGTTGACCCCATAATCAACCCTTGGGGTGCATTGCTGGAAACTGGTCCTCAGCTGCAGCTCTTTGAGCCTGTAATTAGTTTAGTCCACCTCATTGTCCTTACTTATCCCAGACTTCATCAGTTTGTGAATGAGGATGTTAGGGTAAACAGTATCTAAAGTACAGCTGAAATCAAGATATTCAATATTCATTGCTCTCCCCTTGTTCTCTGAGCCAGTCACCTCGGACATCTGTTAGGTTGGTCATGAATGGTTTATCCTATATAAATACATTCTGACTGTTCTTAACCATCTTTTTGTCCTTCATATGTTTGGAAATGCTTTCCTGGATGAATTGCTTCAACACCTTCCCAGGAAGTGATGTGAGGCAGACTGACCTATTTCACTGGATTCTCTGCCTTTCCCTTCTTGAAGATAGAAGTGACATTTGCTTTCTTTCAGTCCTTGGGAACCTCCTCCTTGCCACAACATTTTGTTGATTGTCAAGAGTCGTCTTGCAATGACAGAAGCCAGCTCCCTCAGCACTCAGGAGTGCAGCATCCCATCCCCATCAGGGCCCACAGACTAGTGTATGCCCAATTTGTTTAAAAGTTTCATAACCTGGTAGTTCTCTAACAAAGCTAAGTCTTCCTTGATCCAGACTTTCACATAGGTTTTAGGGACCTCTGACTGCTGAAGGCAAGTCTTCCCTGTGAAGACCAAGAAGGCAGTGAGTACCTTTTCTGTGCTAAGATGGTTGTCTTAGCAAGGCTGTACACTTGCATAGCAAGAGAGAAATAGTCCCACCACACACATGTTCTATTACGTTAGCCATTAAAGCTGACTCCACCAGGATGCAAACTTGGTTTCTGAGTGTCAATGTTAAATTTGTAAGCCAGAATTTTCAAACATCGTTTGAGTTGAAAGGGGAGATAGTGCAGGAGTAAGAGGTTCTTGGGGATAGGAGCTGCTTTCAGTCACATTTTAGAAGCATGACATATTTATGCCTGACTTGAGAGCAGAATAGCATGCAAGTACTGTTTGTAAGTACATGCTGTTTGGCTTAGCGTCTTTGACCTCATTTGCTCAGCAAGACCTGGGCAGCTGTTATAGACTGGTTGGCTCAGAGCACTAGAGGGCACTTGTGTAGTTCTTGGAGGAACAGTGCTTCTGACCAGCTGCACAAGACAAAATATTTCATGAGATGTCAGCTCAGAAGTTATTTGTATTCTTTAGAGTACAGCAGCCTATATGCAGCTTTCCACCCTTCTGTTTACTGTGTTTACACACATACTTCTCCAGTTCTTCTCTTACTATAAGCCCTACTTTATTAGGACAAGTAGAGAGACTGTATCTGCTTTGCCTTTATTCCTCAATGCAAGAATTTGAGTCTACTTAGTACCTATATGCAGCTTCTATGTGCGTAGTCAACGTTTATCTAAGAGGTGCAGATGTAATCCCTCTGCATTTCATTCTAACCACATTTGAAGTACTAGTTATTGCAAAGCAAATAGTCATTCTGTTTCTCTTTACCAGATCAACCACAAATACCCAGAGAGGCGGTTACTGGTAGCAGAATCCTGTGGAGCACTAGCACCTTACCTTCCAGTAAGTGTTCATACTGACTTTAAATACTTTGCTAGTGAAAGCAAAATGAAATATCTGTTGCATAATGTAAACCTCCTTATAATTTTAAATATTCCCAATAGTGTATATTATGCATAGATAGTCACAATATTTTCTACTTTATATCACATGTGAGATTCAGTGAATCGCATTGAGGAGATAGCTTATTATAAAGGAATACAGTTTAATCTAGTTATGTACATATATGTATCTTTAAAACCAGTGTGTTCTGAAAAAAATCATCTTGGGGATTGGACTAGATGATCTCTAAAGGTCCCTTCCAACCCCTACCGTTCTATGATTCTATGATCTTTGTTACAGTGAAGATGAAGTAAAGGTAAGATCAATTAAGGAAAAAATAATAGTCCTTCAGACACTGTGGAATGTGACATGAAGAGTGCTGCCAGTCAAAAGAAGCAGCAAAATTGTCAGAATTTGAAGAATTTGAAGCTTCAGAGAAAGAGGAAAACAATCCAAACTGACCCCTCCCCCTTCCTCCAGTTTAGCAGTTCAAGGTTCTGTTTTATGTCTAGGCCTACAGTAGTTATTTGCTGTTAGCTATTTTTGGTTCCGTACAAATTAAAGGACCCAAGTTCTGTGCCTGGTAGGACAGAAGGTTCTCTACTGAGGGTACTGGCATTTTATGTTCATTCATCTTCTGTTGTAAAAACAAAATGCGTAATGCTCATTAAGAGATCCATGCTTGGAGGAAGAGATTGTATTTGTGAACACTAATAGAAATGCAAATTACAAAAACGGACATAAAGTCACGTTTCGTGTTTGCCTGGGTTTAACAAGTATGTTTCTTGTTTATGAACAGAAAGAAATTCGTAGTTCATTAGTACTCTCCATGCTGCAGCAAATGCTAATGGAAGATAAGGCAGATCTGGTACGAGAAGCTGTGATCAAAAGCCTTGGCATCATTATGGGATACATTGATGATCCAGACAAATATCAACAGGTATCATTTGATTTGGGTTCTATATGTATAAAATTGTTTCACAAATAGGAGAATAAATAACTTAATGTATTTTTTAGGAAGTCTTTCTAGAGCCTTTAAAATTTTGTGATGTTTTATATGAACGTTGGTTTTAGTGTATCACCAAGAGCAAAAAGAAAACACATGCTCACAACCATCATTAGAACCTTGGATACGAGCCTTACATAGAAGCTTCTCTTGTAATACATAATTTGCCTTCAAGAACACACCCGTTTGCCCACCCTGATGCTATCACTTGCTAATGGAGATTCATCTACTACAACAAAGCCTACTTGTAGTTCAATTTAATACTACCTATGAATCTTTTATATAAGTGAAAATGAGGAACTTTCAATCCTGTCTTTTGAGTTTTTGAAGGCAGAGCGGTAAAATGTGTTTGTTTTGATTCTTATAACTTGACTATAGAGAAATATTAGCAGGATCATGCAACCACCTACCATTGATGTTGTTGGAATATTTGTTAAAAGGCCCCCATGTACTGCCTTTTTTCATTATTACTGTAAAGTTTTAAAAGCAGATCATAATTTCTTTGTAGGCTGCATGTTTTGTATGGGGCAACTTTAGCATAAATTGCAGGAATATAAATTACCTTCTTTACTGTTTCTTTCCAGGGCTTCGAACTGCTGCTTTCAGCTTTAGGAGACCCTTCAGAACGTGTAGTTAGTGCAACACATCAGGTATTTTTACCTGCTTACGCTGCCTGGACAACAGAATTGGGAAATTTACAGTTCCATCTTATACCTACACTGCTTAATAAAATTGAAAAATTGCTCAGGGTACGTGTTCGCTGGTTTCTACGTTGGAGAATTGTCTTTGTATCTTTGCTACATATGCAGGCTTTTTAAAAGAAGAGAAAAAATATAGATGATTGCTACTTTGTGTTCTCTGAGAGGAAATAAGTTATATAGATTCTTGTTGTAACTCCATACCTTTTACTTGTGCTTTGGAAGAAGGAAAAAAAAAACTCTAACTCCAAACCTCCCCCAAAGTAAACGTATTCTTTAACAATGTTTTACTTTATGACCCAATAATCAAAGCATAGTTCAGAAAACACTTGCTTGGAGCTGTGACCAGATGATATGTTACTCTAATCACATTTGTCTTGTATTTAGATAGTGTAGTTTTTCATTAAGTTAAATATTTATTAAAGTAGAATTTAATCATTTAGTTAGGTTGTACAATTATGAGCCAGTTGGTCTGTATGCTTGATTTGGTAGGTATGTGGAAAGCTATGGAAAACAGGGTATCTTGTAAAGATCTAACACACTGAACTGAGATGCTTGTTTACTCAGTTTTTTTAGATACATTGGTTTCTGAGACCAAGGATTGACATTGGCAAAATGAGGTGAAAAACATTCTTTCAGAATACCAGTACATCCATTGAAATGAACTACTAAATGCCAAAGACTATATTACCTGAATCTTTTGAGTAAAAGTGACTTAAGAGTGGCAAAGGCATGTGGATGGTGACACAAAGTTTGTGGTTAGGATAAATTACTGTATAATCAATGTCTCTGTATGGATGCTCATCACAGATGTGCTGATATCTTGCCAAAAAATACATACCAAAGCAACAGATTAACTAAACCAAAAACTTTAACGTCGTGTTTGTTTCAGGAAGGAGAACATGGCTTGGATGAGCATAAGCTCCACATGTATCTGTCTGCTCTGCAGTCATTGATTCCTTCACTGTTTGCACTGGTGCTACAGAATGCACCTTTCACAAGCAAGGCTAAACTTCAGGGAGAAATACCACAAATAGAAGGTAAATTATTGATTTCTCATATGTGGGATTTTTATATACTTAAGTATAATTTAGTGACAAATCTCAGATCACTAACTGCAAAGGAAGAATTTCAGGAGCTAGTCCATAGTCCACATTTGGGATTTGTGTGTATTTAAGGTTACCACATGAGCATAAATTGCAGAATCTATGTATAAACTTCAGATCTTCACTGTATGTCTAATACTTACTTAACTTCACATCCCCAAGCCTTATTTCTAATTCATCTGTTCCATATATTGTGATTTCATTTATAGCAAATACAGAGAAAAATTGAAGGAACCTCTATCATGTTGTGAATTTTCTTCCTTTAATGTTACTGACTTGACAGAATTTCTTTTCTTTGAGGCAGCTTCCAGCACAAGCAGATTTGTCTTGGCTTGTCCTGACTTTGGTTTGTTCTGTTTTTCCCTTGTTGAGAAAGCATCTTTCTTTCCACTGCTCCTACTTCCTTCCTATGAAAAAAATCAGTCTGACACGAACCCTTACCAGATATCAAATATCAGCTCATTGATGCAGAAAAAATAGATAAATCACAAATACTTATGAAATGGTTTCCCTTAGAACAAAGAAGTTTTGCACGTTTTTATGTGTATTTACTTATCAGTGTTACAAGCAAAATGGCTTCTTGCCTAGCTTTATGTAATCTAATGACAATCTTGCAATAAAATACTTTGTTGTGTATCAGGACAACATAAGATGTGAGAAATATAGTTTTGCTTCCTGCTTTGCCATTTTCACATTGACCTCTCTTAGCAAATCCTTAAGCTATACTGTCATTTCTATCAGCATCTACACATGAGAGACCTGTTTTATCACCAAAGAAAAAAGCTTTTATTTTATCTGTCATTGTTTCTGTCTGCTTCTTAAAAGAAGCTTTTGGGAAAACAAAGCAATACTCAACTGGACTTGCTAAAGGTTTCTGAAGAATTGTTTTCTTCTAATAGCCAATAGTCGCTCAAGAAGGCTTCAGTTCCATTAATTCTTCTAAAGAAAAGATTTTATCAGGTGGGGAAAATGTTGCCTAGTGCAGAGCTTCACCATCTGTTACATACCTATGTAATGTCTTAGCAGACTGAATGGCCTCCGAGTACATAGCAATGCTGGCTTGTAGAATGTTTTCTCCTGTTACAGATACTTTTAAAATATATACTTTATTATAAATGCCACATGCTGACAAGAGTGCTGTATGTGAAGATGCAAAGAAAGGGTAACAACTTCAAAGGAGAACTTGGAAAGTAGCTACTGTACGTTACTGAATGATCTTGATGTGAAAATGTTAAACATGCTATGGTAAAACTTGTTCAGCTGACTTGAGTCATTTCAGATGAGCATTTTTTCCCTATGTGGCTATTACTTAAATAAGGAATTAAAACATTTCGGTCTTCAGCCTAGCCTGGCAATTTTTTCCTCTCCAAAAGTAGAGGGAAAAATTTCATGTTGTTCAGTAGCATTGTAGGAACTGCAAGCTTGCTGTCTTGAATTTTGCAGTAGGAAAGGTGATGTTCTTGTTGCTTAACGTTATTCCTGCATAATTTTAAGTATATTTGATGTGGCTTGAGAGTAATTAAGGCAGTGGTAGTGTAGCAGACTTTTAATCCCTCGACATTTAAATGGTCTAGAATTTCTTTTGAGGTTCTGCTTTTTATGTGTAAGTTATTCTTTTCTGATAATTCAAATAATTAAGGAGTTAGGTGAGGGAATGAGAAGTGGCAAGAGCTACTTCATATAAAGGCTGGAGCAGTTAGCTGATTAAAGTGTAGCAACAGAAGTCAGGAAATCTTGCAGGCAAGTCATTCTACTGTAAACACACAGTGTTGTTCTTTGCCATTACAGAATAATAAAATTGACTTTTTAAGATCATCTACTTCAATCATCCTGCAATGAGCAGAGACATCTTCAACTAGATCAGGTTGCTCACAGCCCTGTCCAACCTGACCTTGAATATTTCCAGGGATGAGGCATCTACAGCCAATCTAGGCGATCTGTTCAAAATATTTCACCACCCTCATCATGAAAAGCATTCTTCCTCATTTAGTCTGAACCCCTTCTGCACTGAGGACTCCAGAGCCGGATAGAGTAGTACAGGTGGAGTCTCACCAGGGCAGAGTAGAGGGGCAGAATCACTATACCAGAATCCATACTTCTTTTGATGCAGACCAGAATCTAGTTGGCTTTCTGGACCCTGAGTGCTTGTTGCCAGCTCATGTTCAGTTTTTCAATTAGCCAATGCCCCCCAAGTCCTCCTCCATAGGGTAGCTCTCAATCCCTTCATCTCCCAGCCTGTATTGATATTGGAGATTGCCCTTTGCACTTGACCTTGTTAAACCTTGTTATGGGGTTCACATAGGCCCACTTCTCAAGCTTGTCCAAGTTGCTCTGGATGGCTTCCCATCCCTCGGGCATGTCAACTGCACCAGTCAACCTTGTGTCATCTGCAAACTTGCTGAGGGTCCACTCAGTCCCACTGGCTATGTCATTTGTTTAAGATATTAAACAGTACTTGTCCCAATGTGGACCCCTGAGGGACACCACTCATCACAGGTCTCCCTCTGGTCATTCAGTCCTTGACCACTGCCCTCTGAATGTGACTATCCAGCCTTATCCAGCCTATTCCCTTATCCACGGAAAATATCAACTATCAAATCCATATTTCTGCAATTTAGAGGGAAGGATATTGTGGGTGACTGTGACACAGGACTTACAGCAGTCCAGTTAGCTCTCTCCTTGTCAGTCATAGAAGATCACTAGGTTGGTCAGGCAAGATTTGCCCTTGGGTGAAGCCATGCTAATGGTAATAATCTCCATGTACTTGCGTTTCTTCTTTTTAAATGAGGTTTATGTGACGTCTTCAGGGATGGATTTAACAACTCACTGATTTTTAAAAAGCAATTTGATAACCTTACACAGCCGAGTTTCAGACTTTGCTAGCTGTCTTCACTGTCTTCTTGTGTTGATGATTGCTTGGTTTTTTTGCCGTTACAGTCACTAGATTTCCCCGACCCGTATCGCCTCTTCAGGATGTGGCCATCATCATTGGAAGCCGCGAACAGTTAGCAGTGTTGTTGCAACTGTACGACTATCAGCTAGAACATGAGGGTACTACAGGCTGGGAAACTTTGCTATGGGTAGTCAATCAACTGTGAGTTAATTTATATCTTACTATTGCTAATTTTAATACATGTCAAAAGGAAATTCGTTTAAAGTACTCTTGTTCTTTAAGAATTATTAAAGAGGAAAAGCTTTTAATTTTCATACTGAATTGATTTTGGCTTTATTCAGAAAATACCCTTTGTCTAGCAGAACATGTAGGTAACTGCTTGCTCAAAAAACCCCGTGTCTTTCATCTTTGCATTAGTATAGTCAATTACTGTTGAAGGTGATTGTATTCAGCGTATATCATGAAATACACTGTTCTGCAGTAACAGGTGTTTCAAAACATAGGTCAGGCTTTTCTGGCATTTAAACTCTTAATTTCCTCAATAGGAAAATTTTGTTAGAACCTTGTGTTTTGTGAGTACTCTGTGTTTAAATTAAATAATATAAACAGTAAATCTATACAAATACAACTGGAGAGAGACAAAAGATCTAAGTTCTGTTTTAATATGTTATTGTTTCCTGTTCATTTTTCTTTAGGCTGCCACAACTTATAGAAATAGTTGGCAAAATCAATGTAGCATCAACTGCCTGTGTCCATGAGTTTTCTAGATTTTTCTGGAGACTTTGTAGGACATTTGGGAAAATTTTTACAAACACTAAGGTAGGATATCACCTTAAATACTTTACAGGAAGAGTACCTGGGTAATACATACTCTCTGTATTTGTGGTGTGTTTGAATATCTGCAGTTTATATGTGACTGTTTATGTGTCACGGTGATAACTTTCTCTAAGTAAATTCAGACCTGCTATTTGTAAATCTCTGTTTGCATCCATTTGATTTCTGGTTTTGGCCATTTTGGAGTGGCTTTCTCACCTTCCCAGAGAGGAAGGATTTTTTTCTAAAAATTCACATTTGCTTTCTAAATAGCATAGGAAGTGGGAGAGATGATCCAAATACTAGTGATTTGACAATTTTCTTCCTTGAGAACAGCATACTGTTCAGTGTCTGTGGTGCATATAAGTACTTTAGCCTGTAGTTGATTGGAAATTTAATATGAATACATTCCCCACCCAAAGTATTTTCTCTAGGTGATATCTAAACATTTTTATCAAGAAAATATATCCTTTTTCTCAATAAAATAACTTCTGAATATAATTAAAAAACAAAGTGAATAGAAATTATAAGACCTAGATTATTATCTAGAGATAAAATGAAAAACTAGGATTAGTGTTTTGCGCTGCCTCCAGGGAGGAGGTTTAAATCAATCTCTGGTCTTTGAAAGCATCTTTAAAATTGTTGTAATACTGATTATCACAACTGTAGTTCAGAAGAGAGCACTTGATGGACAGCAAAGATAAAGAAAAAAAAGTAATTTTTCCTCTTTACATATAGCTTGGTAAAAGTATAAACCCTAAAGCCCAACTAAACATGTTGCCTTAAGACTTCAACTTTTCGTTTCCATTTTTGTAAAAGCTTTTGCTTACTGTACCTTCAAAATCCCTTTTTTCTTTTTTTTTTGTTGGTCTTTTAATTTTGATTCTTAATTTTTTTCCTAAGTTAATTGACACTGGTAACAGATTTTCTTACCTGGGATTCATCATCCTTTGTATAGGTAAAACCACAGTTCCAGGAAATCTTAAGACTCTCTGAGGAAAACATAGGTAAGCAGCTTTTTATTCAAATTAATAAATACTGATCTTATCTGCAACTAGAAAAGAACTATCCATCTCTTGTTCAAATAACATTTTCAGACTAGGGTTGTTAAATTTGTCATCTTTCTGAAATGTTGAAAATTTAGTCTTAATCTGAATGGAACACACTGAGGTTGTAGATTTTGTGTGTGTAAAAGTATAAATAAAACCTCAAATCCAAGTATCACTTGAGGATTATCTGTTTGTGTGTGTGTGTATGCATATCATAGAATCACAGAATGGTAGGATTGGAAGGGACCTTTAGAGATCATCTAGTCCAACCCCCCTGCAGAAGCAGGTTCACCTAGATCAGGTTGCATAGGAACATGTCCAGGCAGGTCTTGAAGACCTCCAAGGAAGATGACTCCACAACCCCTCTGGGCAGCCTGTGCCACGGCTCCATCACCTCAACAGTGACATAGTTTGTTCTTATATTTAAGTGGAACTTTTTGTGTTACAGCTTCATCCCATTACCCCTTGTCCTGTTGCCAGCTACCATAGAAAAAAGGGATGCCCCAACCTCCTGACACCCACCCTTTAGATATTTGTAAATATAAATGTTACATACATCTATATAAATTTTTACACCGATATAAAAAGGTAAATCTTTACTATAGTTACAATACACACATGTAAGTCTATCTTACATATGTAGAAAATACATTGTGTATATATCTTACACACACACAGATATATGCACATGTATGTATATTAGAAACCTAAATTCTTCACTGTTTCGTTAGATTCCACAGCAGGTAATGGAGTGCTAACAAAAGCCACAGTTCCCATCTATGCAACAGGGGTCCTTACGTGTTACATTCAGGTAGGTTTGGGTCTTTGTTTGTTAAGTATGTAGTAATGTTAGATTTATTCTACCAAAAAACTCTTATTGTTTTCTTTGAAAACTTACAATGTTCTTGTGTTTTAAAGATAGATAGATAGATAAGCAGGCAGCTGTAAACATATTTTAAAGCAAAGTTTTCTCATCAGGTTTTCTAGTCATTTATGTTGAAACCTGAATGGAGTACATTTTAGAATGACCTCTGTCACCTTCAGCACTGCTCTCAGATACTGACAGGCACATTGTCAGAAATATTAATGTTATTCCATTAATGCGTTCTGTATCATGTAACTGTGATCCCTGCAAACACAATTTTGCAAAATTTACTGAAACAGATAAGCATATAAGTTACCATTTTGGTCATAGTTGAGGTCAGAAAATTTTAGTGTTACCTAGTAGTAAAATAAGCACTCTGTAAATATTACTACCTAGTCCTAATCCTCCAGTAACCAGCAGCTATGGACTGGCACGTGTGTAGTCGCACCGGAAAAAGTCATCATCTCATGAATGTTCAGTGGACTGTGAGCATTCACGAACTGTTAGGCGCCATGGAAGCACTTAAGTACTGTTCTTAACAGTTTCTGTAGTAAAACTATTTGTGTAATTTATCCACGAGTACGTGCTTAGTTATGAAACACAGTCTTGTGTTTGCTTTGAAAGGTTCTTGTTCTTACCCACATTTCTGAAGTTCATAAATGACTATTAAAGGCTAAATCTAGTTTGTTGTTATTCATAGTTAGTCTCTTTTGTAGCTGTAGGTCACTACAACCGCAGCAGTACTTCTACTGCATTCAACATCACGCACTCTTCTTTCAGGAGGAAGACCGCAAGCTGTTGGTTGGATTCTTAGAAGATGTAATGACTATGCTTTCACTATCCCACGCTCCTCTTGATAGCCTGAAAGCTTCCTTTGTGGAATTGGGGTAAAGAATATACCTTGGAGTTGACTAGATCTAAACACATTATAAGTTTTTATTAAAAGCTGCTAATCTGGTTGTAATTTTTCAAACTGTGATGCATCAGGTAAATAAAGGGCATATTTGCTTTTCCTTGGTGTTTCACAAAATTATAGTCTCTAGATTAAAAATGTAATGGTGAAAAAATTCTTAAGTGTAAAGGAGAAATACCAAGAAGACAATGGAAAAAAAAAAAACCAAACACAAAAATCAGTTTTTAACGATAAAATGGAAAATTTTTTTTGCGTTTTCCATACTATTACAATGTGTTCAAGTTATGTATTTTAATTCAGTTCAGTGTCATAACTTAAAATTATATCCTTAAAGATTTTTTTTTTCCAAAACGAGCTTTAAAATGTGACTTTTTATAGACAGCAACTCATTGCATGAACTTCAGAATGAAGTAAATGTTATGTATCCTTCAGAAAGGATAAATGCTGGAGTTTTAGATTCGTTGAAATGGATTCTTGAGACCACATTTTCAGACCAACAACATATTGGGTGTTTCTGAGGAGTTTTTGCTTGGTTGGTTAGTTTTTGATCACCCAACTGTTTTCTTTTAGTGCTAACCCAGCTTATCATGAGCTGCTATTAACTGTCTTATGGTATGGAGTTGTCCATACTTCTGCTCTTGTTCGATGTACAGCTGCTAGAATGTTTGAGGTAAGTGTTATCCAAACATTTTCACTTCTTTTTAAAACTAGAGTTTATTGTTTTTCAGATAATGTTTCTAGATTCTAAAAAAATTACAAATAGCTTAACTAAGTTGTGTACTGTGTGATGGAGCAGGAAGCTGTTGTGCTGTTGTTCCTCTACCTGTTTGCTGTTCAAACAACTCATCTTTCATTAAGCAATTTGTCATTAGCCACTTGTATGTGTTCTTTGATCTGCTGCTTACTCGATGGTTGAATTCTGATCATTGCATGCTGAAAAACATTTTCTGATTATGAAAATGCATTTCACTGCTGTATTGTGTTAAAACCAGAATTAAATACATTGTCCAATGTGCTTGCTTACATCTGTAGGTAAATATGAACAAGCATCTCGGAGTTTTAGCACTTGCTTTTGCTATTAATCATGTCATCAATAGCCTAAATCACAAGTTACTGATTTTCAGTACTACTTGTGTATACTCATACAATGCACTTGCATCATAATTCAAACTAATTCCCATTGGTGCCAAATAATGGTGGTAAAACCATAACATTTAATCAGTTTTTTAAAAATTAAAATAATTTACTACTAGTTTACTCAGCACATAGCAGCAGCTTCACCTTCCCCTTAACAGCTATAAATTTGTTCAAGATAGGCTGTTGCATTTAACTAATGCTTGCTTTTATTTCTTCATCATGTCTTTGTGTCATCAAATGTTAATTTTAAAAGGCATGCTAAAAAACTCTGGGATATACTTCACTTGCTGAATGAAGGGATTAGCTCTTTTTTATGTTAGAAAGACACATTTCTAATCACACTGTCACAGGCCTTTTGAGGTTTTTGCATTTGTTCTACCTTTGACTCATTTGGATATCTTTGCAGTGGATCTCTAGCTGAACCTGCCACTTGTATCCATTTGAAAAACAAATCTCAAGTCTGCCTTGGAAAAAGGAGCACTTAACCTGACCATTAGTGTTCTTTATTGTAACTCTGCAAGTCATTGCAGATGAAGCACTAAACAACCAGTTTAAGACATATCCTGAGTCTTCAGTGGAAAACATCCAAGGTTATAGGTTTTTTTTGGGGGGGTATTATTTGGTGTTTGTTTTTCTTTTCCTTTTAAAAAGGAGATAACAATTTTTGGTCACCTTTAATATATATTTTATTAGTTAATTGGTGGGTTGTTTTTTCTTTCCAACCTAACAAGAACATTGCATGTATTTTATATTCATAATAATGCCCTTTTTTTCAATAAGCATTAGGCAAACATGTAGGAGACCTCAGTTACAACAGGCTGTTGTCTTGGTTACAGGTTCTTTTTAAATTCAACTGGATGCTATTTATTTTTAGGCAGCCTTGCATGTTATTTGCCTGTTTGTTTCTTAGTATACTTCTATTTTCACTAAAGCATAGGCAACTTTGTTGCAGACACTTATCTCACATGAAGATGGTATCATATTGCCACATCTTTGATAGCCATAGCATAGGTATTTATACATGGAAACATGTGAATTTGGAAAGTAATCTGTGTAAAAAGGTGGTTAGTAGCTGGTTCCACTTTTGGAGAATTTCTTCATTCAAGGAATTTCTGACTTCTCAGAGGCTCCTCAATGGCAAAGCCCAGCTCTTAGATAATAAGATTATGTCATCTGCAGGACAGCTATGTGAGAACTATAACGATTCTGAACAGCACAGTAGTTTGTACAGCAGCAGAGAAACTGCTGTGATTTGGGTCTGCCAGACTGTGTTACCAAACTTCTACAATCTGTTTAGGACTAGAAGGACACACAAGTGATTGGATCCATTCCACTCCTTCCCTCCTTCCAGGGCAGGAAGCTTTGTGCTAGCATTTTAAGGTGTAATATCTAATGTGCACACGTGGATCTAGCAGAATAAAAACAGAATAAAAATTTGTGTCATCAGTCTCATTATAACCTTACCCGCTGCTTGTTTCCAGTCTGTAGTTTTCCATTTGAATGTTGATGCAAACAGATTTGATTGCTGCTGGTTTAAACATAAAGCACATAGTTACCAGCTTTGTTGGTCTGTTCAGGTTCAAGACGAGGAACGCTTATCTTCAGAGTGACTTGGATTGTAAAGCATGTTTTATTTCCTGTAAGACAGAACAGTGCTGTTTACCGTGCTTTAGCATAACTAGAGGTGTCAGCCCACATGAGTCTTGAAGTTGAAATCATTCTAAATTGTTTGCTAATTACACTAATCCCAAGCATTTTTCATCATAGCACTACATTACCTTTAGGCTTTTCTCAAGATTAGTAAAGAAAACTCAAGCCCCTATTTGTTCAAAATCGAAAATAATAATAAACATTCTTGATATTAATCAATGGGGAAATTAGTAAATCTTTATTTGTGAGTAAGACTGTAGTCAAACAAGATCGGAGTTCTGTCCTTAACAGCTGTTTGAAGAGAAGCCCATAAGCTCAACACATCAGCACTTTAAGTTGTTGCTACTGTAATTTATTGTGAAATATATTAATGTTAAAATGTAGTTGTTGAACTCACATTCCTAGTACTTCTGAATAATAAGAAGTTGTAGCTTTCCCCTTCCAAGTGCTTTACAGCAGTAACGTATACATTCTTGCACAGCTTAGCCATTCTCTTCCCGTTCTTCCTTCTCTAGTTGTTATCTGTAAAGCCACAACGTGTTTGGTGCATGTGTGCTGCTGTGCATGCACTCACACACATACACACATAAATATTGCTTTGTAAAAGTTACTGCTTTGTATAGAAAGCTTCTGGAAAGTCAGTTTCCTTCCAATCTTTCAGTACTTATGTGGTTTTGAATTTGGACTTGGTAAAGCGGGAATGCTCAGACAAATAGCAGGACACAACTTTCTCTAGTTAGAGGATATAAATACTGCCTGCTTTTAGTGCCACATGATATACTGGCAGCTACTACTTTCCCCATATCCCATGGATCTGAACACCTTCCCTTGTTTCTTGGGGGGAAAAAGCACAGAATTTAGTTTGTGTTCTTGATGTAATTTGAGTAATTAGAATATAGGTAAAAGACATTTCAAATATCTCACAGAAAATACTGATGGTTTATGTGTCTCTCTTAAACCCAGTAAATATATGCAGACTTCCTTAAGTGATATATAAAATAGAAATATCAAGGCTTTCTCTTTTTTATTAATGCAGACAAAAAAAAACCTTGTTTTGATGGATATGGAGAAAGTTTGGAATTAATTTTTTTAAAATTAGTAGTTTTCCATATGCAGAAAACACATGAAGAGCATCCTGCTACATGTGCAGTAAATATGTGTTTATGTATAGCTACATAAGTAATGTAAAAAAAACCCACCCAGAAACATCTAAGTTAAACCAGTTTCTAAATAGTTACGGGCAATAAATTTCACTGTGATTTCGGTTTTTAACATTTGAGATATATTGCCACAAATATATCTTTTCCTTAGTTTGCAAAGAGACTCAGTGAAATGCACATCATGGATAATTCAAGGATTCTCTGTTTTTCTCCCCTCTTAGACCAGCAAGAGAAACTTGGCAAGTTTTGCATACAATACTGCCTGGATGGTGGTTAAGTCTAAAATAGTCCTGAATGACTTTTAGGAAAGCTTAGGGGCATCTGGGAAAGTGCTGGTTTTTGCATTGCAAAAACTCTGAAAGGGATCATTCAGTGCCAGAAAACTCCATGTAATTGATGTGAAGACATCTATTTTGTACTGACAGCCATCTGCTGTAATAATAATGGTAATGCTATAAATAAATCATACTGTAATAAATGGGACTACAAGTATAATAAGGGTCAAATTGGCATCACTTTTGTATTTAATACATCATTGTATGTATAATTGGAATATATAATATGCATATTTTAATTAAAACACATAGTTAACTTGCTAGACTTTTGAGAGTGCAAGTCTTAAAATGTCTGCAGCTGAAGACAACATCATCATAACACTGAATTTGTCAGGCTATGCTGATTGCCAGACCACTTCAGCTTTCTTCATGCCTTTGCCTATACGAAGCACTAGTGTAGCAGTATTTGCTTAGCTTCTAATTTTGGTTTGCTTTTTGTGTTTTTTCTTTCTCTCTCTTGGTTGTGCCGTTCTTCTTCCCATGATACTGTGATACTGTGCTCACTCTTTCCGTGCATCACCTGTGATACTCCCCCTGCTCCGACCATTCAGCTGTTGGTGAAGGGGGTACATGAAACTCTGGTAGCTCAGAGAGTTGTTCCTGCTCTCATTACTCTCTCCAGTGACCCTGAAATGTAAGTTTCCCAACTGTCTTATATATGTAGCATCCCTCCTAATACTTAGGAAGAAATAACCATCGGTTCTGTTTCTTATTCTACCTTAACAAAAGCTTAGTTACTTTTAAGCCATGTAACTTTTAAATCCTTTGTAATTTGAAAGGTTTCTTAAAACACCCAGAACTAAACTGGATGAAAGTGATGAATATCTTGAAATAGAAAACCTAAAATCTATGTCACTTAGTTTTTATGGGTATTTTACAGTTAATCAGAACCCCAGTTTTGACACTGGCTTACACCATTTCTAGCAGAAAGCTGGTTATTAATGTGTTCTGTAGTTCTGTAGTTTTGCATTGCAAAATAGTTTTGGCTGTATCTGATTTCTGATAGACAACTTAATTTCCTGGACATTCTGATGTGATATTTCTTTCAAGCTAAGGAGGGATGCTTTGCTAATCTCACTAACAAGTTGTTACTGATAAATGCTACAGCATGAATAGAGCCTTAATCGTTTTAATGTCTTGTGTGGGTGTCTAAAGCAAGAAAAATCCCAAGAGTCTGCCTGCCCATCCTCAGTCACAGCTAATCCAGTACTTCAAGTTTACCAAACCGTTTTTTATTGCATGTTGACTGGTTTACAGCTGACTCTTCGAGGCATGAGTGAAGCCTTAGTTGACAAGCGGGTTGCTCCGGCCCTTGTTACCTTGTCCAGTGACCCCGAATTGTGAGTTTCAGATTGAGACCTTGAGTTAACCCTGTCTCTCTTTCCTGGTCTGCTGGTTTTTTCTTTGTTTGTTTTGTCATTGCTAGAAACTAACGTAACTTAATGTACTAATTTTTAAGACTTGCTTTATTTTTAATTGATTTTGGTCAATGTTTAATACATCTTAAAGATTCTATTTTTCTGTTGTAGTTCGGTAAGGATCGCAACAATTCCTGCTTTTGGGACCATCATGGAAACTGTTACTCAGAGGGAGGTAAGACACCTGTTGTCAGGCTGTTGTTTTTGTAGCAAAAGGACTGGGTCATATTTTTTTTGTTTATTTTTTTTTTAATAAATCCAGTAATTTGTTAATCAACTTGGGGGGGGAGGGGGGAAGGAGCTTGTAAGTTGTTTCCTCCTTTGTTATCTCCTCTTCCAAAATAGTTTCCAGCTTTGCAAGGGTCTGTTTCTCTTTTTTTTTTTATTTTTGGGTTCTTTTTTGTTTAGTTGTTTCCTTTTTTTGTTGATTTGCTTCTTTGGGAAGGGGCATTCATTTTAAGGTTTTTTTGGAAACAAACCAACCCTCTCTTAACTAATAAAAACATTTCATTCTAAACAGAAAACCAAGCATAAACAAAGAAAAAACAAATATGCAGAGGGGGAGGCCTGTGTTAGAAGATGGGAAATCCCATGCTCAAAATGTTTTTTTTCAAACATTCTTCAATACACTTGAGAAATCTGAGTCCATTATTTCCAAATGAACTAACATTAAAATGCTAACTAAAAAGTCATGGTGGAGTGGGGATCAGTTACCTTCACACGAGTATATGGTACTGTTTTAGATATATTGCTTGATTTCCAACTACTTTAGAAGGACACAGGTCTCTTATAGTTGCTGTCATGTCTGCTCATTTAGACCGCGGTGACCAAAACGGCATTAAAAGGCATCATAGTGACATCCTTGAGGATGATAAAGATATGCAATTCTTCTGTGGTTTTGAAACTATGGAACTTTGGTAATAGATCAGAATTCTGAAAAAAAAACCCAAAAAAAAACCACCCAGGGTTCTGCTGTAAGCAATAGAAATACTGTGTGTTATACCAAACAACAACTGTACAATCCAATCTTTTTCTGAAAGTCCTTGCAACTTTTTGCAGAGCTTGCATTCTTCCCTTAATTTCAACATATTCTAAAAGAATGTGTTTGAGGAAATGTGAGTAAGAAGTCAGTGATGACTCATAAGTACTTGGAAGATGGATAAGTTACAATTTTGTAGCTTGGAATGCATGCCTATAATCAGTTGGGGAAGAATACTGTTTTGTTACCACACAAAATTACTGTGTCCGTTGTGCTAATTATAATAAGCCTTAGAGTACAGGGGTGATATTGGCTTCTAAAATGTATCAGAAGATGTTACTTTTACAATTTTCAATGCAAATTAAATACTTATCTTAGATATATTTGTATTTTCAAATTCTCTAGCCTTTAGTTCAAGACATCTTTTTCATTACATTGATTTTACGATGCTTACTTTTGCACCTCTGTCCTCTGCATAAAAAAAACCAAAACACCGTACTGATTGAGATATACTCAAAAAAGGTAACGTAAATTCAGTTCTAGTTAAACAGGAGAACCATGAGCGTATTAATAGTAAAAGGGAAATTTGAATAGCAGGTAGAAAATATGAGTTTCAAATGCAAGGAGATCTCAGGACGAAAGACCAGCTATGTGGGAGAACTTGTGTGTAGTTAGTAAAAACATTTTCTAAAATGTAGAGCTGCAGAAGAGTGTTTGGAACATCCTGTCAGGAAAAAATGTAAATTAATAGCATAGCTCAAGATTTATCTCCTGAAATTTGGGGGATTATAGACATACATGCTCTAATGGTTTCTAGCATCTTCATTCTTTTGTGTGCTTTTCATTTCTCTGGGAATATTTAAGCTTCTGGAAAGAGTAAAAATGCAGCTGGCTTCTTTCCTGGAGGACCCTCAATATCAAGACCAATATTCTCTACATACAGAAATCATAAAAACATTTGGAAGAGTTGGACCTAATGCTGAGCCCAGATTTAGAGATGAATGTAAGTTGCATCAGTGGGAGGAAGACTCAGTCTTTCCTCTTTCTGTCCCAAAGCTAATATTATGCTGGTTATGTTGGGGTTTTTTTCTTCACAAAAAGTTTGAAAACTTTCATTATCAGAGTTTGATATGTCTTGATATTTAAGAGTTCACTAACATGATTTTCACTGTACTTAACATTGGTGTGTATGTAGAAAAACCAGCACATGGTGATGAATCATTTCAGAGCTGCAGAGCAAAATTGAAGTTGTGCTTTTTTGAGTTACTTGACATGTAAAATGCCTTCCACTTCCCCATTGATTCACCTGCTGCTGGCATATAAGTTTCAAGTATTCTACATGTCTTAAATGTAATGGCATCCCAGATGAACAAAGCAGCTTCTTTTCTATGGCTCTGAAATGTAAAGCAAAGAGCCAAGTCAATCATTAGACGGTGTTAAAGATACTGGTAAGCGAAATGCAAGGGAGCAGTCATGCCTCCCAGCTGCAGGCATTTGGCTTCACAGGCTAAACTCAGTAGGTAGGTTTCCTTTAGTCAGTGAAGATTTCTCATTACATGGTTATCTCTAACCGGAACTTACCAGCTGTATTTATGATGTAGAAGCATATTTTAGACAGCTTTAGCAGCAGGAGATGTTGCAAATGTTGCAAAATATTTTCTGTGAACTGTTATTATTTCAAAGGTATTGTGAGGAACCTTTTGATTGTAGGTAGTGCCACCACAGTGTTATTTCAAGTTTCAATTGATCAGTTAAATCCACAAAAGCAGTCCCATCAAAAGCCATTATTTGCAGTTTTTATTCCGCACTGATGTGTGATGCTTCACATGCCTGTGGTTGCCACTTAGCAACAGTTCAATGCTAAGCAAGTCTATGGAGAGCAACCTCAAATATTTATTCCAGTATTTACTTTCACAGTTGTTATTCCACACTTGCACAAGTTAGCCTTGGTCAACAACCAGCAGTCTGTGGATTCGAAGAGACTGGATATTGCTACCCATCTGTTTGAAGCCTACAGTGCTCTTTCCTGTTGTTGTATCCTTTTTTTGTTAGGGGAAGCTTAGCTGTTAATTTTGTGGTGGGAGGGGAAAGATTAATACAGTTTAGCTAATTCTTTGGTGAGGGGAGAAGATTAATACTTGAGAAATAACTTTATCTTTGTGTGTTGCGAACCATATTCTGCTCAGTATAAAGAACAGGTTTTCACAGAAGGTGGATGTGGGACGTTGGCCTTGTTAGATTTCAGGTGCCACTTTATCACTCCCATCCTCATCAGGACAGGAAAGAGGAGAAAACAAGATGGAGAAAACCCCCATAACCTTGTGATTCAAGATAAAAGCAGTTTAATAAAGCAAAGGAAAACAAGAGATTATTCTTTCCTTCCCATCAGCAGGCAATGTCCAGCCACTTCCTGAGAAGCGTTACAATAACAAATGCCCTCCCCTCCTCCTCCTTTCTCTTAGCTTTTAATGCTGAGCAGATATGATGTGCTATGGTATGAAATATCCTTTTGGTCAATTTGGGTCAGCTCTCCTGGCTGTGTTCCCTCCCAAAATCGTTCTCACTCTGAGGCTGCTGGTGAGGGGAGGTGTTGGAGAGACAGCCTTGCTGCTGTGCCAGCACTGCTCAGCAGCAGCCAAAACACTGGTGTGTAATCAGGACCTTTGTAACTACCCATGCAAAGCACAGCACCACTAGGGCTACTAAGGGGAAAATCAGCCAGATCCAATAACTGTATAGAACTGGTTGATTTGTTTGTTGGATTGGTTGGCTTTTAAATCTACAAAAACAAAGCCCTTGATTTTTTTTTTTTACAAGTAAAAGAGTGGTATAGCTGTATGAAATACCTGAAGATAAACGCATTTAAAGTATTATTTTCCTTCATAGTCATTAAGTGCCAAATGCTGTTCTTGGGTTTTGTTGCTGTAACTTGTCCCTCTGTTCTGGAGAATAACATTATCAGAAGACAGACAAAAGTTTGTATCATTTCAGAAGACAGTCCTTATAACACCTTAACAACCTGTTTGTTAGTTATTTCAGAGGATTTAATGGTCAATCACTTTTTACCAGGACTTAAGTGTTTACGAACTGACATGGAGCATCTCTCGCCAGAGCACGAGGTGAGCAGCTATGTTTACTAACTTAGTATAAGATGCAGGTGACAGAAAAAGTTGAAATATGATGGTATTTAAACCCAAAAGTTGAGAGCTACTCCTAAGTGGAATTTTGGATAAGAGATGAGACACACAATTTAAAAGTCAGTAAAATATTTTCAAATGTATTTCTAAGCTGAGGATGTGTTCAGAGAAGTACTTAACTGTCAGAAATGCATGTAGAAACACAGACCTTTGTAGACTGAAGAAGTGCTTTTATTATCATTTTTTCATCAAAGAAAGGATACGACCACAGCATATCCAAGGAAATACAAATGAAAATTGGTGGAGAGAAATGATAGGCAAGTATGAGGAAAGTATAGTCCTGACATACAGGTGATACACTTCATATCTGGAGTACTGTGTTCATTTCTGGGATTCCCAGTAGAGAAACATGGACCTAGTGGAAAGAGTCCAGTGAAGGGCCACAAAGGTGATGGAGAGATTGGAGCATATCTCATAGGAAGCAAGGCTGAGAGAGCTGAGGCTGTTCAGCCTGGAAAAGAGGAGGCTCAGGGGGAATCTTATCAATGTGTATAAATACCTGAAGAGAAAGTGTAAAGAGGATGGAGCCAGGCTGTTCTTGATGTCCAGTGACAAGTTGAGAGGCAGTGGGCGCAAATTGAAACACATGAGGTTTCTTCTGAACATCAGGAAACACTTTTTCACTGTGAAGGTGGCTGAGCACTGGTGGAGGTTACCCAGAGGGATGGTGAAGTCTCCACCCTTGGAAACACAAGTCATCTGGATGTGGTCCTGGGCAGTTGGCTCCAGGTGGCCCTTCTTGAGGAGGGGGTTGGACCAGGTGACCTCCAGATGACTCTGCCAACCTCAACCTGTCTGTGATTCTGTGAATTGTAAAAAACAGATTATAATAAGCACACAGGACAACACAGGAGCTCACAAGATCTCTGGTAGAAGGAGCTTACAGAAAGTAGCAAAAAAGAAGAGTTTGCAGAAAAAGTTGTCTTGAGAAACTTGAAAACCTTGGCCACGTGTCTAGACACTTTTTTGTATTTACCTGAAGAAAATGAACAGTAAAGGTTGCAACACATAGATATTGAATCAACTGAGAACGTGAGAAGCAGTTTAGTAGCACACTGGGAAATTCTTGACGGTATGAACATGTCAAGTGATGAAGAAAAGGTTGTAATCCATGTACAAAGGAACGTCTTTCTGGTTTTTGAAGGTTAAGGCTGCACTTTCATAGATTATGTTGTACTTCAGAAAAGTAATAAATCTGTTTGCAAAAGTGACTTGAGAGGACTATAGGAGTTCAGAGTTGTTAGATTTAGTAACAGAGTGCCTCCTTCCAGTTACATGTTCAACCTAATAGCCTATAGTCTCAGTCTTTAGTTTTGTGTATGTTATTATTTTATATAACTTACAGTATGTGAAACTAGAGGCAAAATAATTTGAGGAACTTTAAGACCTAAAAGGAAAGAATTTGACATCAGAGGACTGAGTCAGAAAAGGACAGTAGTGACCTGAGCATCAGTCAAAGGGAACAGAATTTCACTTCCTTACCACAGGCAGCACTGAAGGGCAACTGGCAATGACACTCAGTATTCAGTGAGAGCTGGGGAATGTCTTGTGTTTTGGGAAATCTAAGAATATGGACCTGCAGGTACTGAGGGATCTGATGGAAGGCATTGCTAGACCTCTCTCCATCATCTTCAGTAAGTCGTGCAGAACAGGAGAGCTGCCTGAGGATTGCAGGAAAACAAATGTCACTCCAGCCTTCAAAAAGGACGAGAGGGAGGAGCTGGGTAACTACAGACCAGTCACTCACCTCCATCCCTGGAAAGGTGATGGAACAAATCATCCTGGGTGCATCCAGGCATATAAAGGATTACAAGGTCATTAAGAGCAGACAACATGGTTTTACCAAGGGGAAGTCATTTTTGACCAACCCGATAGCCTTTTATGAAGATGTAACCAGGTGAATAGATGGTGGTAGTGCAGTGGATGTGGTTTATCTCTAATTTCAGTAAAGCATTTGACACCGTCTCCCATAGCATCCTGGCAGCAGAACTGAGACGATGTGGGCTGGATGATTAGGTGGTGAGGTGGGTTATTAACTGGTTGAAGGGAAGAAGGCAGAGGATTGTTAACAATGGGGCAGGGTCTAGTTGGAGGCTTGTGTCTAAAGGAGTCCCTCAGGGGTCAGTGCTGGGACCAGCACTGTTCGATATAGTCATTAATGACCTTGCAGAGGGAACAGAGGGCACTGTCAGCAAGTTTGCTGATGATACTAAACTGTGGTGAGTGGCTGATGCACCAGAACGCTGTGCTGCCATTCAGTGAGACCTGGACAGGCTGGAGAGTTGAGCAGAGAGAAATCTAATGAAATTCAAAAAGGGCAAGTGTAGGGTCTCGCATCTGGGAAAGAATCACTCCATGTACCAGTACAGGTTGGGGAATGAACTCTTAGAGAGTAGTGTAGGGGAAAGAGACCTGGGGCTCTTGAGCTTGGAGGAGTCTGAGGGGTGATTTCATTAATGTTTACAAATGCATAAAGGGTGGATGTCAGGAGGATGGAGCCAGGCTGTTCTCAATGATGTCCAATGACAGGACAAGGGGCAGTGGGTACAAACTGGAACATAAGAGGTTCCAGAGAAATACAAGGAAGAATTTCTTCCCTATTCAGGTGAGGGAGCACTGGCACAGGCTGCCCAGATGGTTTGTGGAGTCTCCTTCTCTGGAGACGTTCAAAACCCACCTGGATGAGTTCCTGTGTGACCTACTCTAGGTGGTCCTGTTCTGGCAAGGGAGTTGGGCTTAGATGTTCTTTCAAGGTCCATTCGAACCCTTAAGATTCTGTGA
>WBNH01008726.1:249244-318686 GCA_013401255.1 Urocolius indicus | reverse complement strand
CTGATCATCTTGGTGGCCCTACCATTTTAGAGTGAAAATGTTTGGGATAAAATATGCTTTTTTCTTTCTCTTTTTTAAAAAAAACAATCTACAGCTACAGCCTTGTTATCCACAGAATTCACCTAGAACTAAATTTTTAGTCAAATGACTTGTTCATTCACCTCTCTTGGGATAATGCAGTATCAGTAGCTTGACTAATATCCCTCTGTTTAAAACAGAAAAGTCAGTTTTAAATTTTGCCTTTATGTTCTGTGTATCAAAAGTAAAACTGACTGCACACAGACAAATATCTCCTTCTTTCTAGCAATATTTCATAAAGATGCCCTCTGAGATGGAGAGAGTTGCTTATTTGCTCATCAGCATTCTTATCCACCTTAGAAGGCAAAATCATCCAGGCTCAGACAAAATAAACAGAATGAGAGATTTGCATCAGATCTGGGAAGAAGTTTTTCCCCATACCATAAGCAAATCAGAAATACTTGTTATATTTGTATTTATTTTGTCTTTGTACTTTAAGGAGTCAATAAACTACGGCAGAATATGAATTAGAAAGCAAAGGTTACCTTAAGTGAACGTCCTTTTACACACATAGCATCCCAGCACTCATGTTTGATGACATTTTGCAAATAGCGGTTGGCTAAATTCTCCATCTCAATCTTCCTTCTCACCTTTCAGGAAATAGAAGAAAATAAGATGTGATGCAAAATAACACGATATTGGCAATTGTATTGAGTTACTGAAAGAAACCTAACAGATGAAATGAACTACCAATATTTCATCATCTTAGACTATCACAGCTATCTTCTCCAAACTACTGAAAGGCATCAATTTATATATGAGGAAAAGCATTCTCAAACCTAAGCAATGGGCCCAAGGCCATAGTTTCAGATATATAGTTTCTGGCACAGCTCATATTTCAGTTGGCAGTGTCTGCATCAGCAGCATCGCCTGCTTCAAAAAGTGACTTTAAACACTTTTAAGTTTTCCTGCTTCTCAGCAGTGAACAGCAACTTTGAGACCATCCTCTGTTTTTCAATCACTCTTTCTCCTTTTAACTGCTAGTTTTAAAACGTTCTCCTCCCATTCTATCATACCCTGGACACTTCTTGTTCAGCTTCTGCTTGCACTCTTTTCTCTTCTTCTATATCCAGGCTGAACTCCTGCAGCTCCAGTTTCTCAATTTCTGGCACTTGTTCATTTTCATGTATCATTTTCTCAATCTGTTTTTTTTAAACATTAAGGAATAAAAAGTATATCAAGTGGGAATAGAGGAAATGTTATTTTTAACACTATAGAACTTGATATCAGAGAAAATGATTTTAATTGCCTCCACTTTTATCCACTTCATGGTAATTGAGGGAATGTGCTGCCTCTAGCTAATGACACAATACTATGTGAATATATTTCATCTTTCTCTTAAAGTTGATTTGGATGTTGTATGTGAAGCTGTATACACTTTCTAAGGACATGTAGTACACAATCCTTTATTCTTTGGTTCTGAAAACTTTATTAAGTTGTTATCACTTTATTATGTACCTCACACAGTTGAACAAAGGGAACTGCAAATTCCTGCACCTAGTACTGAGTACTTTAGTAAGTTGTTATCGCTTTATTGTCTACAGTTGTAGAGTTCAGCAAAGGGAAGTGCAAAATCCTGGGCAGGAACAACTCCATGCACCAGGAGGTTCTAAGTAACTGGAAAATAAATTTGTAGAAAAGTACCTGGGGGTCTTGGTGGACACCAAGTTGGACATGAGTAATGTGTGGCAAAAAAGGCTTAAGAGTATCCTAGGCTGTACTGAGAGTGTTGCTAGCAGGCTGAGGGAGATGAGAGATGTGTCCATATTGCAAACTGCCCAGTGAAGGTGATTATGGAACTGAAGCATCTCTCATATGAGGACAGGCTGACAGAATTAGGACCATTCCGCCTACAAAAAAAATGCCTTGCTGGGGGAAATCTCATCAATGTATATAAACCCCTGAAGGTAGGATGCTAAGAGGGTAGAGCCAGGCTCTTTTCAGTGGTGCCCAGTGACAGGACCAGAAGTAATGAGCACAAACTAAAATGCAAGAGATTCCACTGACCCATCAGGCAATGCTTTTACTGTGAGGGTGACTGAGTACTGAAACAGGCTGCCCAGAGAGGTCATGAAGTCTCCATCCTTGGACATGATAAAAATGTGTCTGGATGGTCCTGGGCAGACTGCTCTAGGCAATCCTCTGACTTATCCTCTTACAGATGGCAGTTTTTATGAAAGGAAATGGAAGAGAACAGTAGTTTCTACAATGGAAAGTTATTAGGCAGAAACCAAGGCCTGCTGTGGAGACAGATTGTTCAAGATACAGGGCTGGTGCAAAATAATCATTTGGAGCAAAGAAAACTGAGAACCAGACAGTAGTTCCTGGCAGGTTCAGTGTATAGTACCTGAAGAAGCACATTTCTATCACCCATCTACTCAGAGTGTGTTCCTAAAGGAGCACATCTCTTTACTACTTGTCTGCTCAGAGTTTATGACAAAAATATAACTGAGCATTACAGCTGATAACAATAAGGGAAGTATATTTGTAAACAAAATTGGTAAGCTGAACCATTACCATTGTAAGAAACTCACAGTTTTACGCAGCTTTTCAATTCCCATTTGCAGCTCTTTCTTCTGGTTAGCAAACCTCTGAGTCTCTTCTCTAATGACCTGACATACAACAAATATATCGTTGAAAGACAAAAATAGACAAGAAGAAGAAGAAAAAAAGATTGAAATAGCCTGAAGGAACATTATCTGCACAGAAAACAAAACTCCAAAGGGATTAATAACTGAAACAGACATAATCCTAATTCAAGAGCACAATTCTCAGAATTGCTTAAGAGAAAAAAAGATTGCACAACCAGGTCACAGTAACAGAGTATAAAAGAAAGAAAATATCAAAGGAAGAAATAATTACAAGTGCAGTGATTACAGACTGCATAAAGACTGCTGCCAGAATTCATTAAGCATTTTATATTCCTTAGATTTTTCATAGTCACTAAGCATTTCCAGTGGGATACTTAAAGACACAAGTAAATTAACATCTGTTACTCATTCTGAAAGCTATGAAATTTTCTTTGCTCCTACAGCCTTGCCAATTCACCTCTTAGGGAAATTTTTCTACTTAGTCTGCATTCTGAAATTTGCTTTCTAAAGTTTTCAACTTTAAGTAGGATGATGTCTATTGATTGAAAGGAAGGGATGTGTAAGTCTGATCTTGGATGGACTTCATCCTCCAAAGTTAGATGCAAGTCTCTTAGGACATTAATGAACAGCTTAAAACAGCCCTTCAAACTTTGCTTCTCATTATCTGTTCCTTGATGATACTAATACATGCACAATCACATGGATTAGCAAAAAACTCCCAGTAGAGACACCAAAACGTGAGTGCCAGCATCTAAGCAGAAACATGAATATACTCTCACTGGCCATATGTCTTAGATTGACTTGAGCCCCTTGTGACACTTCATCATAAGTTGGGAAGTCATTTCTGAGAGCACCTAGAAAGCAGTGATATTTTGGTTTGTCCTATCACTGAACCTCAAAAGCTAGGCAAAACATATAGCTCTGGCTCATATCAGGAAGAACCTCCTAGTGTCCATAAATTCATATTTCTGGGAAAAAACAATCTATACTGACATTAATATAGCAGTTGCCAGGCTCACAAAGTGCTAAATCCTCTCTCTTTGTAGACACTTAGATCTTTGATGCACATTTACTTACAAAAAATGTTGGTTACATAACATACTTACCTTAACCTCACCCTGAAATAAACCTCAGGGGTCTTGTAATTAATGTCATGTTGGTGTGTGTGAATTTATCAGTGCCACAGAATTTGTTATTCTGGCCCTTGGAAAGAGCACCTGCTTGGTTTCTGGTAGTAATCTTCTGTGCAACTTTTTGACATTTAGAAAAAAAAATGCCTTTATAAGTTTCTAAAGGAAGTTAATTTACCTGGTAGTCTGTTTACTGCTGTATAGAGGTGGTCTTTTGGCCTTTTGAGCTCCTTCTCTGATGTGTTTATAACCTTGACCTAGGATTCCTAAAAGTCTAGATTGCAGTGCCTTAAAGAGAGGTCTATTTGTCAGAAAAATCTTTAGAAATTTTTAATTTGGCACCTCAAATCACTATTAACTCTTGAAAACTCTGGCTTTGATTCTATGAAAGTACCTTCTTTATTTTCTGACCTATCCATGTCATGTCATTGGTACTGGCTGAATGCAAACTGGTGACATTTCCATCTTCTTCTGTTACCTCTACACTGGATAATTTAAGTGGTGTCTCCTGTGAAATTAAGGATATAAACATCCATCTCAGGTACAAAGAGAGAACGAGAGACAGAAATGAACTATTAGATGGACTCAGATTAGAAGCAACACCACCACCACCAAATTCGAGAGAGTGTTACAACGTTTTTATTCCTTAACCAGTCCCTAGATCTTACTCTGCAAACCCTTGCTGTTAAGCAAAGCCTTTTGACTCAAGCTGACTATACTAATCTCTGTAATCACAGAAAAATACACAGTTAGTAACACCCAACATATAGCAGTAACACTACCCTGGGAATGACACATCACATGAGAAGAAATTGACTTTCACCAAGTTTTCTGTATCTGAAGAAATTAAGTGAAATTGAAGATGTGAATGTCATCTTCCCAAAACTATTCCATTTCCTTGACAATACTATTCTGTAAATTAATAATGAAGCATATTCAGCCTATACTCAGGGGTAGTATTCTACTTTTACAAAAGGATCAGAATTTGTTTTGAGGACAGTTTTTATCATGTATAATTTTAGGATAATGATAAAAGTTTTCTCCCTCCATGATAATAAAGAAAACACCTTCAATTTCTCTTCTGGAAGTGATTCCAGTGTGGATTCTGGGTCAAACTGCCATTCTGCCATAGATTCTAAAACAACATTTTCATTCGATGTAGACTTGTTCAGTACAGCAAGAAGAGATTGCCAGTGAAAAGCAGCTTCCTTAACTTCAACTTCCTTTATCTTCCTAGTAAACAGAAAGGGAACTGATGTAGTTGTTGTGTGTAACAGAAAAGGACAAAGTATTAAATATTCTTTATAGCACAATCATTAAGCTGTTTAAAAAATGCCTGTTCTATATTTTCACTTCTATTCAATATAGTTTAAGTTCTAGAATTGCATCATTTAGTGAAGTTTCCACAGAATTAGAAATTTTGAAAGAAGAGTTATCCAGATTACGAATACTGCTCTGGTGGAGTCAGTCTATGTATCTACCTGAATGTTTGTAACACCATAGAACAGCTGTAGTTTCAAGTGTCTCTTACGCCTAATGTCTGCTCAGAGTTCTCTATAGGCAGCTGAATTCCCATTAAAGCTGTGATGTTTCCTAATGACTGAGTTAGAATAGTACCTCATGAAATTACATCCCTTACATCCCCAGAGAGACCATTCCCATATGGTTTATTTGAGTGATAAGCAGCTCACCGTGGGTAATACTAAGATTCTCGTACATCTTGTACTGCAACCATATCCTAAATAAAAGACTTTTCATGGGCTAGGGAGACCACATCTAAAGAGAAATTCTTCTGCTTACTTTAAGACTAATAAAAAGGAAGTCTAGAATCATAAGCAGATGAAAAAAAATTAGTCAATCAGGATACAAGAATTTACACCATCACTACTGATCTGCGACTTCATACATACTTCCATTTCAGGCACACCAAGGCACCATCATTCTCACTATTAACGAGCATGAATTTGCCATCCAGTGAAAACACCATGGATCTGATCCCCCCTCCTTGATATGAGTGACAATGCTTTTGAGCAAGTATATCCTAGAAAAATCAGAGAAACAGTATCAGTAAGCAGTTTC
This sequence comes from Urocolius indicus, assembly GCA_013401255.1. Classification (NCBI taxonomy): domain Eukaryota; kingdom Metazoa; phylum Chordata; class Aves; order Coliiformes; family Coliidae; genus Urocolius; species Urocolius indicus. The sequence continues at coordinate 312,808 of WBNH01008726.1, read as the reverse complement.
TTCTAATGGAATATGTCTGTAAATTATGTTTCTTCATTTCTACATTAAGGTCAATCCAAAATCATAGAATCAAAGAATGGTAGGAGTTGGAAGGGACCTCTAGAGATCATCTAGTCCAACACCTTGCTAAAGCAAGTTTCTCTCAATCAGGTCACATAGGAACACGTCCAGGTAGGTTTGGAACCCTCCAGAGAAGGAGACTCCACACCCTTCCTGAGCAGCCTGTGCCAGGGCTCCCTCACCTCAACAGGAAATCAGATTTCCTTTGTGTTTAATGTCAATGCAAAGTACATAAAATACTAGGATTTAAGAGTTTAAAACTTTTGACTACATATAGGGCAAGTTTGTAGAGTATGGATTTTGCAGGAGATAAAGAAGAGTAGTAAAATTATCTAATGGAGAAGAAAGTAGTTTGTATTATACACATTCATTATAAAAATAATTGTACTGTATCATGCTATGTCAGTTCATGTTCAATGTAACTTTTTGGGAGGAGACATCTTATATTCAAGTGAAGAAAAGCTCACAGTGAAAGAAAGTGGCATTCAAACCTCTTTCTCATGTAAACCAAACAAACCTGTGCCTGGATGCCTACCTACCATGGTAGAAGTATGATAGATGAACAAAACACCGTCCTTTGCTGCTGATGCCAGCCACCGGCTGTTGGGTGATAAACAGAGGAAACCTGATCCAAACTGGTTGCTTGGAATCCTCTTTTCTGATAAAAATACTGATGGATCTTCCAACATATTCTGCCAAGCAAACAAAATGGTAGCAGCAGTTCAGATGCTGAAAATATCTATGCCATTTTGAAAAGACTATTGAGAGCTTTGTGGGTTATCACGTGCATTTCAATGTAAGAGGTTGGATTACTGAGCTCAGAAAGTAGTACCTTTGCTGTGCTGATGATTTGCTTCTCATCTCTTCAAAAAGGTCTGTATTCAGTATGTTTGGACCTAGAGTTTCTCAGCTTAGAAAGAACAAGACTTGTCAAGCAAGAATGCTCACCTTTGGAATTTTCTTTCTTGCTCAGCCTGATTCTTAAACTGAGGGAGACATGGGAGCTGCAGAGAGCTTCAGCAGGCAACAACAGTGGCTTCCTGAAGCCCCCACTACTTCACTGAGAGTCATGGGCTCTCATTGCCTTAGTTTCCTCAACAACTGGATATTCAGGTTACTCAGCAGACTGCACAAAAGCACAGCTCCATTACAGAAGCTACATATGGAGTGACTGCAAGCTGTATGAATTTCAAGAACCAATAGTTGGCTTTCTCTGTAACAGAACAATATATTTCTTTTGGCAGGTTTCTAAGCAGATGGCAAGATGCTGAAAGGTGCTGTTTATGGATGGACAATCTATTTAAAATAGCATCCTGCTATATTCACTTCACCTATAGCCTTTGTTTGCAGGTATTGAGTCACTACTCAAAGCAGTTTCAGAGAATTACCTCTTTAGAGAGATGGTATTTACAGATGAAAGGTGCACAGGTACAGTAGCCATACACAATGTTATTCTTCAATCTGACTGCTGAGCTCAAGGGGTAATCCAGATCATACTGCTCCTTTTTAATGGCACTAGCATTAAGCATTCCTTGCTCATTAACATACTTATCATTATCTAAAAGATTGGAAAAAAAATGTCAGGAAGAATATCACCTCTATTAATGCAAGTGCTTCACCTAAAAAGTAACTATGAAAACCAGTCTCATCAAAGAGTGAGCATGATGTGAGTTTTCAAGAAGGAGGCTGGGAATTAAGATACTTTAAGAACTTGAGCACTAACTCTGTGGGTTGTGCTGACATAGCATAGTGCAGTGAAGCAGAGAGGAAGCTCTACCAGCTCTAAGGAATTCTTAGAAACAGTTTAACCCTGGTGACACGCCAATTTGAACACACTAATTTACCCTGTTTCTTGGGTATTACATAAGCCATGCTAATTAGTTTACATGGAGTTTCGTGCCCTTAAGGGCTTCACCTAGAGCTTTAGGCATCTGTGCCTTGAGGTACACACAGCCTGGGTGGTATTGGTTAAGACACTTAAGTTCACATCTTCAGAAGGACATTTTATTCCATTTGGTTCCTTAATCTGAGCTTTAAAGAGACACCTGAAATGAAGACTAATGTAATAACTAGATCTCAGCAACAGCTGAAGATGGCATATATAAACCAAATCATGAACAATATTTGAGAATTTAGCATGGATAACCCAATTTAGTAACAGATTTACAGGTTCCCTTCATTTTACTTCTATATTATGAATAGAGATTCTAACTGTGGTATCCCAATATCTACGTTGCACCCAGCAGATACAGGGGGAGAGATGTGCAGAGGGTGAATGGAGGAGCGCCATTCTTAAATATCCTTAATTCTCCTCTTTCCTTCATAGTGCCATTTTTTTTCCCACAGGATGTGAAAAATGTCCCATTCCTTATTGGGATACAAGTTAATATATTTTTTTAAACACAGTGGACTTTTCCCTTTGTTATTTACTATAGAAATGCTGTAACAAAGACAGGGATTCAGTATTTTTTGAGATATATCTGAAACCTTTTCCTAATGAGCTATTATATTTCTATAATAACTGAAGAGGCTGGTGGGATTGATTTCACTTGGAACACCTGATATACTAGCCTGCATATGGGTGATGCCAAGCTCAAGGCCTCTTTATGGCTGGCTTTGGCTGCTGCCCACGTGGTAGTAATAGTAACAACGACACCACCAGTCATTGACAGTACTAGTAGTTGACTGACGGCTTTGTGATTTGGCAAGAGAATTAGTTCTCTTCGTGCTTTCTTCCTTCCCTGGCTTTCCCTCAAAATATCAGTCTTTCTGCTGAAATGATTCAGCCAATTACAAGCCTAGAGATAGCTGCATGAGAAATGGTATCTCCAGAGAATGGATGGATGGAGATGAAGAAAGAGATTGTTAGTATTTTGGCATCATTAAGGTAATAATATGCTCTTTCCTTAGAAAAATATCACATAGTATATAATTCAATTCTTACCTCTTGTGAGTACTGAAGATAGACAAAAAATTTCAAGTCTTGTTCGCTGGACCTCTGCTACATTAAGAAGTATCATCACTTCAACTAAGTCATTCTCCAAGTCAGAAGCTATAGAAAGATCCAGCACTTCACCTGCCAACACTGAAACAGGTGGGGAACACCAATGCAAATTGTTACTGGAGCATGGTAATATTGGTTTTACTAAGATATCACATGAAATAAAATGAGATCCTGGTGCAGAAAAAGACCAGAGTCTTAATCTTACATTTGAGTTTACACCCAGCTTGAATTGAAGCACGTTTAAGGATGTCTGATGATAATCACCAGAAAAAGCACAGGAAAGCTCTCCTCTAAGAAGCCAGACAGACAAGAAGAACATAGGCAAATTCTGAAAATGATCTAAAGATATGTAATTCTATATGTGTCAAACCAACTTAAATGTCAAAACAATGTCCTCCCTATGTAAAATTATGAAGAAGATCAATATGCACAGATGTGATCTATAAGTATAATGGTGTTGGAATTGACAGGCTGCAGAAACAAATTTTAAAACTTCAGGTGAAGTTTTTGTGAGTTAATATTCCAAAGTGTTTTATTCTTCACAAAGAATCAATCAGCAAAGCAGACAATTTCAGCAGTCTCCATGTCTAAGGTGTCTGGGGCAAATACTGAAACAGGAAATTGCACCCAGCTATCACAAGCTACAGTTTAAAAACCTAAATTCTCATGTGGCAAGCAATAAAAGTCTTAAGTTCTTTGCCAGCCTTATTGCTTTTGTGCTGGATCAGTTGGTAGCTAATCCAGTCTCTTCTCTGTGACTTATACATTGACTGGAAGAAAAGTTATATTTGTTCACTTGCTAACTAAAATTACAGAGGGGGAAAAAAAAGAATGAAGAAGAGTGGCTTAGTCTGACCAGCAAGCACACTTAAAATCAAGCAAACAGTGAAAACATGTCATTAATGTCATTACATGTATTACCTACATATCCAAGAACTTGGAATAATTTTGAAGGCCGGGCATCTAGAATAAAGATGTGTCCTTCTGTAGCTCTAGTGATGAGGAACTGGCCAATCTGATCATAACTAGGTAAAATATAAAACCAAGTAGAAAACAGTTCAACATAGCCAATAAAAAGGGTCAAACAATTGCACTCTTCTAACTTGGCTGACTTCAATGGCATCATAAATGCAGTGGAAATTTCAGCTTCTAGGTGTACAGGATTAGGGCCTAATAATGAGCCCAGAAAGGCTTAAACTTCACTTCACAAAACCTCACATTTACATTCAGTGAGAAATATCCCTCTAGATTCAGATACATGGAATTGTGCATTATTAGCGTATATAGTCATCTGTTGGGCAGGATATTCTACATCAATATCTTCAGTGCTTAGTTAAGCCTTCTCAAAATATAGGTTTATTATGTTTGTCTCCTATAAACCCTGCTCCTAATCCTCTTACAAGAAATTCAGAATATGTTGGGGGAAAAAGTGCAGCTGTTAAAATATTTTACTTTGCTATTTTTAGAATAAAAACTTCATTTTTTTTTTGGTTCAACTAACAACATTACTCAATCAACACGCTGACAATATTTCTGCCTTGTTATTACATACTTACTGCAAAGACAGCACTGGAAATTTGGAAAGAAAAATTTGGTGAACAACTCGTGGAGCTTCAACTTTGGTAACATCAAGGAAATAGATTTGACCTCTTTTGGTCCCTACAGCAACGCTGTTAGAGGAGGGACAGCAAGCCATGGCAGTTACCTAGTTGAAAAGTAAAAGATATTTAACAGTTGCACATCTCTTTCTATATTAAGCTTTATGTTAGTATACAATTACTTTTACTATTTAAAAGTCTGCAAAATTTGGAAAAGTGGTTTACCTAACAAACTTCTTTCTTTTAACAAAGATTCCAGACACATCATAGGAATTCTACCCATGTTCTATACCTACATATCAAAACCACTACCGGTCCTCTGAAAAAATCCCAACATTTTATCTACTAATCTACTATCCAGATTTTAAGTGAAAAAAGTTCCACCCAAATAAAACAATGGGTGAACTGTGATGTGTACAGCTGTTATGGAAAGGGTTTTTTTTTCCCCTACTATGTCAGATTTCAGGATTTGAACACAAATGAGAACAAAAGCATTAACAGCTTGAAATACTTTTATTGACTCAATTCGTGGCAGAGCAATTCATTTCCATATCAATCAAAACATTTTTTTTCTACACTTGAAAATTTTCTTTCAGTTTTGACACTCAGTAAAAATTAAAAAAAAATAAAGAAATATCATAAAAAATTAGATTGTTATTTACAAATAAGTGCTTAAAGACACATCATTAGAACATTAGGTTGAAATGTTACCTCTGCTTTATGGCCGAGTTAAACACATAATTAGCTCAAGAAAACATTCTGAAAAATAATGTTTTATAAAACTCTTTCATGGGTTGTTCAAAGACTCTGCTGAGTTTTCCTCAGCACTGGTTGATCCAAATCTCTGGAATATTAAGTTATGAATTGAAAAATATTAAAGATAATGTTAAGTATCAATCATGGTTACATGTACCTCAATATCAAGATTTATCTTGCTGAGACAAGTTCCATCTTCCAGGAACCAAACTTGTACTTCACCTGAAATTGTTACAGACTATTGAACAAAGAAAAAAACATAGTCAAAAGAGAGTGGAATAGCCAAATAGTCTGGAAGTGACTAGTGATCTCTAAGGAATATAAATTTAAATACTATCTGAGCATAGCAGATCAAGAGTTACTAGTTTTACTTGGAATTATCTTGCTTTTCCTTTAACATCAGTTGCAAGGTACATCTGCCTAGAGAAAATGTTTAATGATTTTTGTGAATTGCTGTAACAACAGGATCAGTCTTTAAGCAGAACAAGACAATCTAGGGCAAAGCTTGTAGGCTTGAACAATATCAGCACTCTCACTGTTCAGCCAGCAATACAAACACCTGCTTATAATTTTCTTTGCATAGGAAAGCATTTAAGGAGAGGTCTTGTTTTCTTATATGAAAAATTATGCATACCATAATGGTGCTTGAGTTCTTGTTAGACCCAGGCAATTTTGTAATTCCACAGTAAAGTATGGCTAGAGATCAATCAACCCTTCCATTAATCATTCAGTCAGGTAAAATTTATCATTCCCATGCTACTGACAAACAGATTCAACAAACCAAATTGATTAAGACCCCAGGGTTCCTAGGCTGGCTACTTGAAGACTTCTTGGCCTGAAGATGAATTTGACTTGCTGACTAAAGGACAAAGACTTCACAAGTCAAAGACAAAACAAGAAAGAAGGAAGTATTTCCAAGCCATGAGTAAGACTTTAGTCCCTAGACCTAGGACAGAGGCATCTCTCAGGCTGTTGCAATTTGTGATGAAGGCTGAAAAGATCGGTAGGAATTTCTTGTTCAGTTCTCTGAATTGAATCCACCTTTTGCTCAGCTATGTTCCTAAACAATAGTGAGTCACATAAATCAACAGCAGAACCAATATGACAGTTCAGCAACCTATGAATTTTCCACCCTGTATCCTAGAGCAAGCTCTGACCCTTTTATGGGCTATACCTAAATTAATGCTGTTACTTCCTTAATGAGAAGTTACACAACTGTAACAAATATCAGAACAGTCCAGTCTCTGCAAGGCTTTTGATTTTGTGCCTTAGCAACATATTGGTTACCTGAAAAAAAGCCACTATTATAGATATGAAATAATATTTCTTACTACACAGTACTTGTTCCCCGGAGTAAGAAAATCAGCTGCCAGAAAACAACTGCTGCATGGATCCAAGAGTTTGACAGCTTCTTCACCGTGGGCTGGTTTGTAAGTGTAGACTGTCCCCTGACAAATAAAGAGAAATAATCCATCACAGAGTTATGAAACTTTTCATTAAAATCTTTTGAAGACTTCAACAAAAAATATCCATCTTTCTGAACATCACTCTTTAAAGTGTTATTTGACTCTAAACTGAGGTAAAAAGGGGCCAGTAGAATTCAGAAGAATGTAGTGAATGACATTAATTTACAAAAGCTGAAGATCAGGTTAGTTCATTTTAGAGGGATTCAGCTAGTCACATGTTCAGTAAGTTTTGTTTCTCAAAGTTGGTTTAATAAAATAATTTCAAACCACACTATTTCATGTCACTCCAGGAATTAAATCTTCTAAAACTACATAAAACACAAATAATGCATCTCAAGCTTTAAAAGATATTTTATGTAAAGATCTCAAAGCTTCTTAGAAAAAATTCATAGCTAATATTTAGAATTTCTCTACTCATCTTACAAAAGAAGAATGAAATCAGAGACAGAATGTGACCAAAGTTACCATTACACTGCTGTCCTGAAGACAGAACCTCCTGGCAGAGACACACACACACTACCAAAACATTCTAAAGATCTTTAAAAATGCCAATTTAAATGATTAAAGGCCTGGAAAAACAGGTGGAATTTGAGGATTTGAGACCCTTGTGTAAAATTTCTGGACATCAGGCTGATCAAAGAAGGATCTTGGACTGAGATTCCAGACAAATTCAAATACATTTACAGAACAACTCCACTGCATAGCTACAGCAGAGCTACACTTCTCACAGACACATAGCCCCACCCAAGCTACACTTCTCTTACTATGCAGGCACACATCAAGCCTAGACCTGTGAGGGTGGAGAGGCATTGGAACAGACTGCCCAAAGGGGTTGTGGATGCCCCATCCCTGGAATTGTTCAAGGTCAGGTAGCATGAGGCTTTGAGCAACTTGATCTAGTGGAAGGTGGCCCTGCCCATAACAGGAGGATCAGAACTAGATAATCTTTAAGGTCCCTTACAACACAAACCATTCCACGAAGAGTCATGGATAGAATGAGAGCATGACAGAAGCTCATGCTCAGTAGATCCCTGGTGACCTAGACACACTGCAGATCCAGAACATGTACTCCACTGTACACACACAAATATTTCTGTTGGGAAATCTCAGCCTTAGATACTTTATAATTCACCACGTGTAGAAGACAATTTTTCTGTGCTTCATTAAAAGTTTTTTCAATCTTTCATTAAAAACACAAGATGGACTTTGTTCACCTCTGATATAACTTGTTGATTTGTGTGATTACATGAACAGACATTTCATACTAATAATATCAGCATACACATACAGAATCACAGCAACATGTCATTTTGTAATGGTATTATCTGAAATGCTATACCTGGTCAGTGACAAGCAGAAGTACAGTGTAATCAGGAGAGAATATGAGGCTGGATATCGGTTGTAAGATTTCAGTGCAGATTTTCATCTCATACTGCAGATCTTTGATATGATAAAAGTATAAAATGCCCTCCTGTGCAGAAAAGTACAAATCCATATGAAGTCTAGGTCATTTGTGACAGTGTTTAACTGTTATCCATCTCTAACAGTCTCATTTGCCTTTAGTATATTTAAATCCAGAGGACTCTTACCCTGGGTAATAAATCTATTGAAAGTGTTCTTTAATACAAGTCTTAGTCCATATTTGACAACAACAAGCTCTCCCATCAGTTAATCCTTAAGAATTCATATTGGATTTTTTTGAGATAGTATAAGAATTTGTCCCACTCTTAAGCAGTAATGCATTTCATGCAATGTCAGTTTGGGTTAAATATTGAGTCAGATTTCACAGGAAACAATTTGTCAGTTCTCTTGGTCATTTCCCTCCTTTCCTAGTTTTTGTCCATCCTTCTTTTCTGTTCCTCTGGAATACTCTTTGTCTTTTGTTAAAAGCAGGATTGTACTATTTTGTTTCTTCTTTGACTACAAAAATGGGATCTCTTCCCACCCAGTTCCCTTCTGATTTCTCGTCTTAAGTTTCAACAACGAAAATATCTACAATACCAGAGAAGACCTTCATGGTTCTCCAGCCCTCCACTTTTTCCTTATTCCTGTCTTTGCAGTAAATTCTAAAAATGTATTCAATTTGAATGTTCTTTGGTTTTCACACAATAAGAGTAAGTTAAAAGCATAAAGGATGCCTTACACTTCCAGCTGTGTACAGTCCATCGTTACAAAATGCCATGGCAAATAAAACTGGTTTTTGCAAATCCCTTGGTTTGCCACCTGAGAGCACAAAACACAAAATCACAAATTTAATTTATTGTAACTATGTGTCTCATCTTCAAATCTGGGATGGTTTAGTATTTGTGAGTAAAAAGGCTCCATGGGCTGTACATTCTTTGGACTTTTTGCTGTGATAAGACGTTGGTATACACAATTTAATGTGACAGTACTAGTGTGGTCTGATGAACTAGAAACTAATTTGAAGTATCATTTGATATTGTAAAGGCTGCTAAATAGCCCCATTTAAGTGGCTATTTATTAATTTATTAATTCTGTTATTGTCTATAACAGAATCACAGAGTCATTTTGGTTGGAAGGAACGCCAGAAGTCCTCTGTTCCAACCTCTTGCTCAGCACAGAGCCAACTTCAAACTCAAACTTCAAATATAGAGTGATATCCAGCTCAGGTGTGAATACACGCAAGAATGGGAATTCCACAGCTTCTCTGGACAACTTGTCCCCATGTCTGACTACCTTCACTGTGAAAGTACTTCTTAATACCTGCTCACAATTGCTGTTAATGCAAAATGGTTGCTAAAACTAAGCAATAGCAAACCTATTCTAGTATCACTTATTCCAAATTACATTAGACTTAACATAAATTATTTTACTGCTGCTCTCTCTCCTAAGGCTGTAAATTTGCCTGTCTATTAACACAAAAGCTATAAATTATTTGTCATGTAAACTTATAAAAGATCATCATCAACATGTCTTACAGAGGCCAGTGTGAGCTGAGCTTTTCTAACCAGGGGCTTCCAGCTGTACTTATATTACTCCCAGACTGATTCAGCCTAAAAATCTATCAGCTTGATTGGAACATGAAAATACCTTTCTTTCTGTGTACTTCTCTCTGAACATATGACACCACATCTGTTATTTTACGCACGTCTTCTGCACAAAAGAAAACAATTTATAACATCAGTTTTGTTTATATGACAATGTTGCAATAAAAGTCAGTTGTGTTCCAGTTTACTGAACAGAAGGATAGGTCCAGTATATTGAATAACAAATGTACATCCTTTCCCAATATCCACCATTTCTGTCATTTAGGCAACTGAGCAGGCATAATCTTTCTGTGATTCATCCTACAGCTGTCAAAGGGAGATAGCAGTACCTGCATGGAGAGTGGTACAGATGGAGATTTACCTATCTTCTAGTGCTAAATTCTGGTATTGTTATTTCTAACCATGATTTTTTTTTAATTTGATGTACTTATTTGAAGGAAACTTCAATCAGTCTGAAAAAGATGCCCAAGACAAATGTTGTGGTTGTGGTCTCTGTTTGCAACACCCTGACAGGAATTGAACACATGCTTCAAGTTGGACATGCACTGAAGCATCCTGCTAAACAGATACAGATTGCAGTATGTTTTTAATTAAGCAGAAGCTTCAGCACAATATGAATACAAACAATTTTATTACAGAGTTTTAGGACAGAACTTAAAGAATAACACACAGGCCAAAGAAAAGATTGAATGGCAAATATACTTGTTGCTTTCTAAAGAACTGGCAAAAATATTTCTGGTCACACCTCAGCTTTTTCTTTGTTGATCATTTCCAGCTCTTCGTTTGGTAAACTTAAAACTTTGATAATTTGAAAAGCAGAGAAATATCATCAATTTGTTGTGGTTAAGAGCAGCCTTTTATTTCTGTGTTAACTGTCAAAACTGAACAGAGAAACAGGACTCTGCTGCAGCTTAAAAAAAATAACATAGTACATGGCAAAAGACGTAAACAAGGTTATCACCAGCCTGTCTATTAATGTGAATCCAGTGTTTTTTAGAGAAACAGTTCTATACTGGTCCACAATAGGATATTACCCAATTGCAGTGTTAGGGTGAAGCAGATTCCAGTTCTCCTTTTAAACCTGAAGTTCATGTGCACAGTGGGACTGACACTTTCAATCCTTGCAAAAGATGGTAGGGTACAGGTTGCCAGAACCCTTTATGCTGGCTGTGTCTCACTGTCCTCCATCTTAAGAGCTTTGATGGGCACAGAGCCTAGAATGTGGCATGTCACAGAGGACAGGCCTTGGGATTCCCAAAAAAAGGAAGGCATGGAATGGGCTGCTGTTGCCAGAAAATTTTAGTCAGTCATTAACCTGACAGAGGTCCCCATGAAAAAGAAAGACACGTGGGAATAAATATAAGCCTGACAAATAGCCCTGGCAAGTTGCAATAAATCTGAGGTCATCCCTTTCCAGAATAAATTAAAAGATTATTTTGAAGCCACTCTCTGAGTTTCATACTTGCTGCAGTGAACCTGACAGTCTGCACAGAACTTTACTTTCATTAGAAAATAGTATATGTAAGAGCAGACCTTAAGGAATTCTATTACACAACACTAAACTAAATTCAGTTTGGTTGTTTTAAGACTCACTTTGAGTCTTCAAAGGTCTGTTCTAACATTATCTAACATACCAAATGAGGACAATCCAATATTTCATGAAAAATACAATTAGTTATTGATGCTTAATTAGCAGTAAAAAGACTGTATATAGTTGGTATAAAAATAGTTTAATGTTAGTGTAGTAGGGCTGGTTAATAAGATCTGGACTCCTGGGACTATTGTTCATTTTATCAGTGTTGATGAATTTAGAATTTTTTCTCTCTTTTTTTTTCTCTGAAGAGAAAAAATGAAGGACAATTATTGGGTGCTAAAGAAACTCACACAGAAGTTCCAAAGACATTCTCAAATGATTATCATACCAATAAAAGAAATATGGTTCTATGACACAGCTTTACAATTTCTGTAAGGTACATAATAGGAGAATAGAAGAAAGGAAGAAAATCTTTTACCTTTCCACTGTCCACCCTGCTTGAATAAAACACACAGTGTAGCTATTTCTTACCAGGCAGAGGCTTTTGTTGAAGAAATGAAACACTGTGTTTCTCAGCATCAATTGCCAAAACATCTCCTTGTTTACAGCTCACGTAAATTTCTGAGGTTCCACTCCAGCAGTGGGCTGTAGGATGCACTGAAGACCTAGTATCATTTCTAGGCTTTGGTACAAAAATAAACAAGTTTAACAATTGGCAAATATCTGTACATGCAGTTACATACATTTTAAGGAAAAAAAAAAAGATCATTATCTCATAGAGTCTGACCACTTGTATAACATCTGCCTTATTGTATTCAGTCAGCCCTTCACTGAGGCTAGGAACTTGAGAAACAAGAAAAGTCTGTATCTGGAAAGAGTGATGGATAACTCCCCTCTCTCCCTAGAAGGCTGTTGAAATGATGAATTATATTTTCATTGAAAAAATAGGTGTTTTTAACTGTGAGTTTATCTGGATTTATTCCCCAGTACTTGCATCTGTTACAGTTTTGTTCTGTAGCTTGGAAACCCCTCCAGTATCTTCCCTACCCTTGCAAAGATATTGACCCACCATTACCAGGTCACCTCTCAATTTTGTAATGATAAAAAATAATAAAATTCAACACATTGTGTCCTTAGATTATATTTTTAATGTCAGAATAGCACTGGAAGCCCAAATTGAAATGGTTATCCACTATGACCTCAACCTAGCAAAAGCTTTTCAAACTGCTTTTCAGAATAGTCTTCCACTTTGTAGATATAACCTGCAGATATGGTCTTGCATACTCAGCAGCACTAAAACATAATTTGTTTGAATAGTTTATCTTATCAAATAATCCAAATTGCTCTGTAAAACGTTTCTGTCAACCTTTGTATCATCTGCAAATTAGTTCTAGAAATATCCCTGCCACAGACTTCCCATGTGCCTTGAATTTCATTTTGCTAAAACAAATCTCATCAATCCATCATTCATAAAACAGGAAGAACAGAACTTCTCCACCAAGTATTGTGACAGATGGTGACCTGTTCTGATACAACAGCAACACGGGTCATATAAATACCATGACAGAAAGAACCAGATTGAAGAGAATTTGGGGAAGGGAGAGAAGAAGAAAATGCAAGAATATCTTGGGAGGACACTTAAAAGAGAAAATTCAAAGGATGTGAGCATGTGAGCAGAAATGATCTAGCAACACTAGATGATATGATGGATGAAAAAAATAGTCCATAATTCACCTGCTGTCTCACTAAAGGTTCTATAAAAAGACATAATATGGATGGACTTGTGATAAAAACATAGGACAGAGATTCATAAGTATCTAGATTTCATTAGTAAAATATGCCAAGGACTTGCTATGTGATTTTGGGTAAGCAACTTATTCTCTGTTTATGCTTACAAAGCATTTTTAATTTCTCAAGGGGAAAATGTTACAGAAATAAAGTATACTAAAATATTTTCTTTATAAATCAAATAGGACTAACAGTAATAAATCTATAACAAACGGGGCTTTACATCACCCAGAGAAACATTTAATATAGACATTTTCACTGATTTTATGAGGCTTGAAGATCACAAATCTTTGGGAAGACTGTAACTGAAATACTGTGAATCAGAAGCCTCCTGCATAAAGACAACTTCTGTAATGTTTCTTTGTACCTGCTGTCATGATTCTCTTTACACATAAACTAGATAAAATATGCTAATCCTAGGATGAGATTATGTAAACCCCAAATTGCTTTTTGAACTGTGCACTGGTACAGTGGTGGATAATAATAATATAGTAATCTTTTTCTGAACTTCTCTCCTTTTGGGTAGCATCTCTACAAGGAAAAAAAATATATGATGGACTCTTGTCATGAGAAGTTCTATAAAAAGACAATGGAATAAAATTGGTACAGGGGATGAAGTACTGGAGTCAAATGCACTTGTAATGGCAAAGCACATTCAGAAAACTCAGGCCTCAACTGTAAGAAATGTTGAAACAAAACTAAACTAATCTAATGGAAGAAAGAAAAGGATTGAAAACTGTAGGATATTTCAGTTCCTTTCACTCTGCTGCCCCATTGTGGTTACACTTTGGTACGTACCCAGCCTCAGTATCCGGTTCTATAGTATGGAACCCTGACACATTTCAAAGCAGCGAGCAAGTGCACTGGCAATGGACTCACATTCCTTACTTGTCTCTCACCTACTCCTCAGGACTGGGCTACTGCCTCCAAGGACCATAGACTACAGGCTGGGGACAACTCCTTTAAATAACAGTCTAAATAAAGGGTTCTCCACTTTGGATGCATACATCAATGTAAAAACCATTGATCTCAACTGACTTGGATTTAGTGCTGAAGGACAGAAATCCTTCTGTCAAATTCTGCAGATACTGGGAGAGCTTCATCAGGCCATGATACTTTTCCCACTTCATTCAACTGAACACATTTTATTAACCACCATGGAAGAAGCAGGTTGTCTCTTACAAATTGGAAAAGCATTGACAATAGTGGAGAAGAAAATAACTCCAAGGTATTTAAAAATCTCAGGACACAGATTTTAGGTCGGAATCACCTAACTGCTCATGGACATTTGTAATGGTATGCAAATGATCAGTGACAGTAACTACATCTGCCACAGCAGCCTCTTGATTTATAAAGACAGTGAAGAATCATAGTTATAGCGCCTCTGTTTTGAACAGCCTGGTCCATTACAGAAACTGTAATCTGAAGATACCTGGATATCTGAGGAACTCAGTAAGTTCAGTCATTTCAGTCTCTCTCAAAGTTGCTCCATTAGACACTTTCAACACAAGGGTCTTGATAAAACAGTATTTTAAAGAAGTGTCTTTTCCATTAAGTATATTTTGATCAACTGGTGCAGGAATTGCTTTGCCAAAACCACATGTTGCATGTTAGGGTGCTGGAAGAAGGTGCTTAATCTGACAAGATTTTTGCATGCATTTCCCTGCCAGCACAGGGGGTTAAAAGATCTAGTAGCAGCTCAGTTTTTCGGCTAGGTTGCAGACAAAGCATATGTGCATAGGCATGCATAGAGAGGGGAATTTGTACTGTAAGGCACAATAAATTCAAGTCCTGCAAAAAATTACTCAGCTATCATAGTCTGAAGCCCAGTGAAAACATGTCGGAAATTGATCCAGTGCCTCCTCTGCTGAACTGTGAGCATAGCACCCCACAGTTTAGCACACAGGAAACAACATACCACCACAACAAAAGAAACAACAGTTTGTGTTTCTACAATTATCTTTCTTAATAACTTAATGTTCATTACCTCATCAATAGTCACAATCAAAATACACCTATCTAGGGAATTTGGACATTCAATAACTATCAAAATATTTACCATGTAATTTGGAAGAAAAGGAAATCTTCATCAAGGATAAGTAGACCAATCTACTCTTACTCAAAGAATATTTCTATGTATAATGAGAACATAATTACCTTGAAGGTGCTTAAAAGAAATCTAGGGGGTTTTTTTCTGAAGGCAGTTGGGAATGCAAAAACCCAATAGTGGTATCTAGAATAGTTGACAAAAACTTTATCATGTGGAAAAGTTCATGACATGGTTCTGCAAGCTCGTGCACAAGAACCCACCGTTCCTGACTAGAACAGCATCCATTCAATTCTGTTAAGCCTCACCACCTAACATGACAGTTGTGTTTTGTCCCAATACCTCTTCTAATTCACTTTACAGGTTAAGTTTTTGCAGTTCATCATCTGCACATAATATAAGAGACAGTAAAGCAAAAGAAAAAGGCAATGTCCCTGATGAGTATATATTATCTTAATTTTCCATCTTCCAGGTGATCTGAAATATAAGCAGTTCATGTGTAATAACAATCAGTAGAGGACGTTTATCTGAGGTTATTCATCGTCCTGGAAACCAAGGACGTCAGCAGTTACATGGGTAAAAACCTCTGTGAATCTGAGTGCACAAAGCCATGAAAAGAGGATGAGGTCAAGAAAACATCATTCCCTATTTTTAGGTTTTATTCTGCTTGACATGAAAGTTCATGGCAGAAACCTGTGGCACATTGATCTGATAATATATCACATTTGTACACTGAAAAGATGCAGTATAATGCCAATAGCACAGAATCACAGAATCTTAAGGGTTGGAAGGGACCTCCAGATTTAGCCCAAGATATATGAGACACCAAAATTATCATACCATCTTAAGCAAGCCACCAAATAGAAATTGATGGTCCTAACCTTAGATGGGAATCCCAGATTTGCAAGTTAAATGTTTTCATACTGCCAGGTACTTCTAGTTGGTGGTCAAGTGAAAGTAAATTTGAAACAAAATGAGAACACTTTTGAAGCTTCTCAAAAGAGGCATCTCAAGGGAGGCTAACAAGTAAATGATTAAATACAAATGAGACAAATGTGCAGGTTCAACACTGACAGTGGTATGAGAATGTATTTCAGAAGCAGAGGTTGTTGTCTGGAACAAAGCCTTCGATGTTTCCACAGCTGAAGACATTTTCTGGGTCAAAAGCACAACAAATCCCAAAGGGAAGTAAGGATACTTGAAGGTTACTGTTAGCTTAGTGCAGGAATAGGTTTTCAAGGTTACAGTACGTCATATTAGCTTGGGCTTTGGCATGGTTAAATGCTGACATGCTAATACTCCTTCTGGGATACAGATTAGTACCTCCACTGCACACAATTATTGCTATGCTAGGACCGGTGCCAGAAATCTCTCTTTGTACTACGCTGTGTGGTAGCAGCATGCCTTCTGAGTCTCCTGTTAAGATATTCAAATATATGGTTGAGACAGCAGATCCATTTACTGGGTTGCACCTCTTTAACAGACATCAAAATTATTAGTATATTAATACCTATTTGCATAAAACCTACAATGACTTGGAATAGTAAAAAGGAAAAAAAAAATCAGTAACTACCATGAATGTTTCTGCTTCCTCTCCTACCAGTCCAGCAATGGCTGAAACAGGCAAATCAGGGCCATAGGATGCATCTTCACTATGAGAAACTGGGAAAAACAAATCCTTATGAGGACTCACAGACCCTTGTCTGTCAGGGAGTTTCACAGGGCTGTGAAAAAGCAAAAGACATCATTTGAGGAGAAGTAGTATTATGAGTAGTAAATGCTGACAGAAAAGTGAGAAGCATGTTTTACTCTGCAAAAGTAATGGAGGATTGTTGCAGGCAATCCTTCCATATGGCACATACCATTTCACTGTAACACCAATTCTACTACAAAAGAGGAATGCTCCTAACTGGTACAAACATATTGCCATGTTCTGGCTCAGCATCTTTTCTTGTTGCCTTGCATAAACAACTATTCTATGTTACTGTTTCCTTATTAACTCGGACGAATAAAGTCACAGACCTAACTTGCATATGTTGTGAGGATTCATCCTTAATGTTTATTTAGTAAGGATGATGAAAACTTAGTAGCAGTATTTGCTTGTTGCACTCTGGTAATCAGTTACAATGTAGGAGTTGAAAATTCTATAGATTTCAAACTATGTTTCTTTATGATGCTGGAAAAAAAATATGCAAAAGAAACTGTTCTTCGTGGAGGTTTAACTTCTGATGGAGTGAAAAGGGAGGAAAAAGGAGTACATAGGTATTTTCACATAGGTATGCTACAATGGCAAAAGGCAACAAAACCTTCAGTACTCTTTTGAGATTGTAAATTAAGGCCTTGTCTATACTGTCATTAGTATAACTGTCTCAGTGGCAATATGGTGGTTACATTAACATTAAGTACTTGGGAATTGTAAAGCACGTGTTGCTGCTCTACAGCAGCTGAAACAGCATAAGTGTCACTCTCCAAGGACTCTAACGTGAATGATACATACTACTTTTATACCAGCCTCAAAAAACATTTTAGCATAAATGAATTGTAGGTTTGCTGTGCTCAGTGAATTGTATTGACAGAGCCATACCCTCTGCACCTGCAAATCAGCCACACAAGCTGGAAATCACACAGAAAAACGATACTACTTTTGATACAATTTGTAATTACATCAATATATTATTTACCTATCCTTACTAGGAAGCAACTTGATCCAAATTTGGTGGTTTCATAACTACAAAAGCAATGTTCAACACAGCCACTCGTTGGAAAGCAGCCCGGGCACTACCTTAATTGAGCCATGCAGCTTTTGATAGAGGTTGCTCAAAGCAGCTGATTAGTATTAGCTCATGATGTGCATAATCCAGACATGTGAACACTAAGAAACATCATCATAAATTCAGTTCACTTGATTGAGTCACGCTGGTTGTGATTTAGTAATTACTGATTGCAAATGCTAGGTGAACTAAATTGGATTAAATTCTTTGCAAACAGGTTGCTAGTCTTAGTTATGACAATATACTTCTAGATTTTTCTCTTAACCTGAAGGGTGTGCCACTCACTTTCGTTTAAGGTAGTGCTCATCATTATTCCTTTCAATATGCCAGATAGTAACAGAGCTCTCATTAACAAAACACAGTTCTTGCCAATTCATAGGGTTAAAACTTAAAGAGGTCACTGTAACCCCTGGCTGAGACTCACTGCACAGGAGGATATTTTCTTGCCAGTTCCTGGAGAGTAAAAGAAAATGAAATCCATTAAATAAGTCAAAAACATCCAAGCCAAAGATCTGGATATGATTATGACTGACATTCAAGATCAAATTTGGAAAGCCAATACTTTGTCACTGACAAAAAGTCTCTGCTCTCAAATAAATAAGCTTCTCTTGAGAACAACAACAACAAAAAAAGAGATGGTTAATTAGCTATACAGAAAACTATTACTATGACAAAAAGACTGAATAGTAAAACAATTTTGAAAACTGACATTTTAGAAACATTGTCATGCACTTTTGTTTTGTGAAAAGACCAACAGAGTCAGGAGACACAGATTTTTTCCATCAGCTCCATCATTGACTACCCAAACAATTAACTCTTCAGCACTCCAGACCTCAGCCTTGCTTTTCCAATCCGTAAAATAATGACTACAATGCTTGCGGGCTTGCAGTTTGAAGGAATTATAATTAGGAAATAAAACACAGTCAGCCCATGATTATTTATGGATGAATTAGTTAGGTAATACAGTAATTGTGTTGTGAATGCAGATATACAATCTATGCCTGCGTTAATTAACTCAAGCACAAAGCAGAGCAGAATTTGTATGAGGCTGTTATGTATAGCTGACACAAGGCAGGGAATCTGCTTTCCACTGAATTTTCTTTTGTCCAGTGTAACCTATTTTATGTTCTCACCCTCTAATTTGCATATTTCGCCATTATCCAGATTAATTCATGACTGTATTTGCATTTTTAGGTACTGTCCAAGAACTGATTAACGTCATTTGAAGAAAATAGTTAAAACTGTTTCTTAATTTCTTGGATAATGTATCTGAATGTTAATCTAAATAACATTTATAGCTTTAGTATCTGTCATTAGTGCTGAGAAGGAAAAAAGCTAAAATGCACACACTGCTGCAAATGGATTTAGGATAATCCTCTTGTTCTGGCCTGTAACAAATTCACCCCCAGAAACACAGCAGGATACAAGGCAACGGTTAATATTGGCAGCATATGCAAAAATGAGAAGTATTCACATACACATAGTAACCCTCAATAAAAGAGAGAAAGCTACATGCTGCAATTCTGACTTTAAAAGATGTCAGTGTAACTCTCTCTCTAAAGATCTGTCAGCATGTTTTCATCTCACACCTAACAGATAGTGCCAGTACTCTTTTATAGTAGATAATGTATTAAGGTCTGAAACTATATAGCACATGTACCTGAAAAAGAATTTGGCATTAAGTCTGTCCTTTGAATAGAAAAGAATAAAGATCCAGGGATAAAATATCCCAGATGAAAGGCGCCTTTTAGTTATCCATAAGCTTTCTATATTTTGAGACTGACATAACTTGCAAAACATCTCTTGTATCTCTGATTCCAAACTATCTGCCTAAAATACAGGAACTGTGCACTCAATCATACTGCAATGATACATTAAGAACGCTAAGCATTAAGATTTCTTTGTTCTGTATGCATACATTTCTACAGTGAATGCATAACATAAGCCAATTGCAAAAATGAAGGTCCTGATCTCACAGTAAATCCACACACCTCTGCTAAAGTTATTATAAATTCTAAGCTTAATATTGTAAGGTAATCCTGTATTGTTACTATATTCTTTCTGACTGGAATCTATGATGGTTCTTTTTATGACAATTAGCTGTTAATAGTCACATCAATGCTGATTCCAATAGGTTTACACTGTTTGGCCCTAGAAATTGTCACTACTTAAAAGCATTTAAACATTTCTTGATATTTCCATTTTTAAGAATAATCTAGAGAAGTCTTTTAAGATGGTGGATTTTTTTGTGAAGTGCATACAATGAACACATTAGACCATGTGTGTTACTTCTGTAGTAAGTGAAGAAGTGCACATAAGCTCTTCAGGCCAGTGAAGCTGTCTCGTTGGTTTCTACTGATACACACAGATACATCTCTCCTGAACTGAGTGGAGTTGATAGCAAACATTCTTTTTCATCATAAAGGATAAGAAAGAGGCATCTGTAATAGTATCTACTATCATTACTAAAATCCTGAAGTTATGGCAGTTTCTGCCTCTTACCACACTGAAAGAACAAATTCCGGGATTGAAGAGTAACTGGCTAGATATGGGCCTGTGAAACTAAATGCAAGTAAAGTGTAGTCCAGCTGAGCATCACCTGAAATGTAAAAATAAAGAACATGGTCTTTAATTGCCACAGCCTTTACTGTGTATTATCACCACAGAGAGAGTACTCATCTTAATTCCTTTCTATCCATTTTTACTCTTCAAAGACATTCTTCAGGCCCCTAACTTCATTCCTCCATCCTGATTATTGTTTTGATTTGATCACAGAAATGTTCGCTCTGCTTGGATTTTTTTTCTTTTTTTTTTCAATAATACCTTGAACTTGTATTTTTCCCCAAATACCCTGAAATTCTCTGCAGTCATAATTTCATTGATTTACATAAAATAAGCAAGTAGAATGATTCTTATTTAATTGGTAAGGAAACTGAAACATGGATAGGAGAAGCAACTTAGCTTCTCCTATGTTATGAGACAGGCAAAGATATACTTTAGAGCCCACACTCCAAAGTTTAACTGCAATAATCCTCCTTCCTCTCACTTCTCAGATTTTTCAACAGGGCTTTCAGCAATCTGCCTGGGAGCCTACCACAGTCTGCTTTTTTGTTGTTTTTACTCTGACTATATTTTCCTAAAATTAATTCTATTTCATTCCATTTGTTTTCCACGTAAAACAGTTCCATTTTCTGTTATCATATTCCTCCCTAGCTTAAGCCTAACTAAAAGTAGTTAGGCTAAAAATTCCTTCCACTCCTTTCTATGCACCGTTGTCACGAGACAGTTTCCTGGCACACTGTTTTTCAAATCTTATAAAAAAAACCCAAATCTTCAGAAACTGGATGATTTAAGTATTGTTTTAATGAAATGGTGATGTGGTGGCTACCTTTTAATTCTGTCAGTTTACTTAGTTTTGGGAAACTGTAGATATATATGATGGGATTCAGCTTTCGATCTGAAAAGGCCAGCACTTGACTGCTCCCATTTGCTGCAAAGGCTCCCACTTGGCCAGTCTGACACTGCAGCACTGTTGTCTTCTTTGTTTCCATGTCCAGGAAGAGGATGTAATTGCCACAAGGGTAGCAGATGGTGTGATTGTTCATAAAGCCAAAGTTCTTGTTTGAGAATCCTTGAATCCAACTTAAGAAAGAGCAAATGAATGTTAAACATTAATTAAAGACAAAAGTTTCGCAAAATACTCTGACAAAGGGAACATTGTAGCTTCAGTTACACTGAACTGATACTTGGGATTTGTTAGACTCATTCTCACACTAACATTGCAAATCCACAGTAACTTCAAGATCTAGTACAATTAATCACTTGTTCAGTGTTTTTACAAACACATAGGGTCAAACTTGTCCTAACAGAGCACAAAGAACTGGCATAAGGACACAGAGAGGTGCTTATCTTTCTTTCCGTTTTCACTAAAAATGAAGTTAGCCAGTTCACAGTCTCTGGTCTTGTACTCATGTTTCACAGTAATACAGCATACCCTTAATCTGAAAGAATTACACAGGTACAATCTGTTCTGGGGACCCAATAGTGCTTGCTTAATCTTTTTACACTTTTATAGTTCATCTCAACCCCATAAAATAAAAAATACAGAGGCATGGCTTGTGTTTATATGAACCTACTCAGGAGGATTGTTCTGCTTTAAAGATATCAGTATTTTAATGTGGTGATACTTTGGAATGTAAACAGCTTGTGTTACGCAAGGAACGAAATAAATCACGGAAGAGGAGTCAGTTTATGACCTGACAACACAGCAACCAATTCACAACTTCCTGTAGATGTTTTTATCTTTCAGAAAGTGTGTGGATAAACACCAGGATACTCTTACCAACGGGATTTGCATTTACCACTAAGTGAAGATGTTTGAACAAGCCACAGCCTGTGCTTGGGCTTGCTGGCACCATGGCAGAAAAGTTTCAGTACTGCAACACTTAGCCTCTGTGTACAACACTGTTGTTAGCACCTTCTCTTCCAATTTCCAGTCAGAAACTCTTCTCTCCTTCCAAATACAGTATTTGACTAGAAGAGATCTTTGTTCTCTGCAACTGCAAGCAGCATTTTTATGCTCCTTTCATGAACATACGGCAGTCATAAGATCAACTCAGCTGCTGATCTGCTGTACCCTTGTTAGAAGACTGTACCACAGCCTCAATATTCTCATTTAGGAACATTTCTACATGAATAGTCTTAAGATACTTATGTCCAGAAATAACTTCTCATTATCTTTTCTAAGTAGTTTCTGCTCTTGGCCTCTTTTGCTACACACCAGAGGAGTAAGTGTAGTCAGAGGAGCGTGGGAGCACACCACTCATGTGCTCATGCAGATGAATTGAATGCCATGGCAACAGGAGACATTTCAGCTGATGAATGTTTTTCCAGACCTTTTACACAAGAACTAGATGTATGATGTGCCATGGCACATAACCAGACCTTTATGAACATGCTGACAAGACCAGCTCTGTGCTTTTCTCCAACAGCAGATCTGAATCAGTGGAGATGAAGTATTTTTAACTTCTGTTCAGAGAGGTAAAATGAAGTCTAGAAAATATGTATGCAGGGATAAATTTATAGGATGACAGGACAATTTATCATCCTTATACAACCAGTAAAGGCGTAGAGGGACAAGGATTCAGGCTGTTACCTGATGTCAGCTACGACTGGTACAGTACACTCTGGGTCAGATAATTAGCCATAGCTCACCCACATATTTTCCATACTGTGCCTGTTTCCAGTTCTGTATAAACATTGTGTCACAAGTATTTCACTCATATACTTTACCAGCTGGTGAAATGTAGATAGGGCAAAGTAATTAGAGTTGCTTGAAAATTTCTTTACAGAGCATTTTGTCACTGGAAAATGCTAGCTCATACAAAACTGACTACATGAAACCTTCAGTTTTGTCAGAGTACTGTGTTTTCTGGAGACACAAATCACAACATTCCAATTGCCCACTGCAAAACAATTGTGTCACTTTCCTCTAAAGCTGATACATATACATCTGTTACCAACATCCATTTATAAGAAAGGCACACTCTCAGTTTTTCAGTTTTATGGAAATGTGCTTTGCTTCCCATTCCATAGAGTCTAAATCCTTTTCTAAAAATTGCATATTTTCATTCATTTTTTTTTCCACAAAGCAGAAACGAGTAACACCACTTTGCACAAGGGATCCTTCTGAATAGCAATGACATGCTTCAGATGATATCTTTTTCACTGTCAAGTATCAGAGCAGTTAAGGCTGAAGCCAGCTTCTCCTATTACTAGAACAAATCATTTCAATTCCACTACAAAGTGCTGCACTTGTAACTATGGACCTATGTCCCATACTAGCCATAAGCACTGATGACACAACTTAAATACTTATGATGTACAAATTTAAACATCTGTCCCATTACACAGCAAAAATATCTAAACATCCCAGATTGCTGTGAAAGTCTCCATCAAGATGGGTTAGGAAGGGCTTCATTCATCTATGGCTCCTAGCTGCTTGGAACAAAAAAGCAAGTTGTTGGAGTGCCAAAAGCTCTGGAAGATTAGTCTTTTTTCTATCTACAATGTGGGTAATGTTTGTGGGAACTGGAAATTTAAAAGTCTGATATGCAGGTTAAGATGCTGAGAAAGAAAAAGTAAGGACTTAGAATACCAGGAAAATTAAGTGCCACGTCAGGAGATAATGGCAGTACAGAATAGCTAGGGAAATTCTAGAGGTTGAAGTAGTCTGAGTAAAACAGAAGAGAAACATAGCCATGAACAGAAATGAACTGTACGAGTTCACAAAGCCAGGTATTGAGAAGAAAAGCATGCCCGGAGTGTTCATTAGGCTTCTGTGTTGTCAGAACTACTATACAGGAAAAGACAACTCATACCCCACTTCTTACTAACTCATCAAGCTCCAGCTTATAACTAGTCAGTTCCTCACTCTTCAGGGTGTCCTTGTGCAAAGGGCAGCGAGCCTCAGTCCTATCCAAATAGACCAATGGCTCAACCCCTGCCTTATGCTGCAGTGCAAGCGCTTCTTTCCCTCTCTCTTCCATCTGCCCGCTGCCCTAACACAGACCCAGCACAGTTGCCTGCCTTCCCCTGCTAGACCTGCCCTAACGCGAGAGGAGCTGCACACCGGAGGCACGCAGCAGGGCACAGCGGCTCAGGTGTACGGGGCGTGTGTGGGCTGCCCCCCCGGCCCCCACCTCACTTCCAGCGCGGCCTCCTGGGCCGAGGAGCGGCGGCGGCTCGCCGGGCTCTCAGCCGGAGGCCGCTCCCCGGCCAGGCCCGGGCGCGGGGCTCCGGCGGCCGCCTCCATCCGCGCCGCGGCACCGCCGGCCTGGGCGCGCGCGTCTCGTAACGACCGCAACGGCTTCTGCCATTCGCCAACACACCGCCTCCCGCCAGGATCAAAGCAGCCCGCTGATTGGCCTGCGCCCGTGCGGAAACCAACCAATCAGCGCGGCGGCTATTTAAAGGGCCAGCAGCCCTAAAGGAAGACGCTCGTGGGGTAGTTGTCCTGGGTGGGCGGGCCCGAGTGTGAGGTGCTGTGAAAGGGCCTCGGCAGCATGACCAGCTGCTCTGATACCTGAGGGCTCATTCTGCCTGTGAGTCACTGATACGTGTGGTCTCTAACCTCGGCCATTGCTGCTCCTGTGCCTAGAAAGTAGATAGCCTCCCTTACTGAGACAGTTCCCATGCTCCCAACACTTCTTGTGGTTCTTGAGTCATGGGGTAGTGCAGTTCTTCTCGGAATGTTTAAAACTGTACCCTTGAAGCTTCAAGGAGAGGTGAAAAGGTGACCACTGGAAAGACTGAAAAGTACATCTACAGTCTTTCTCTATATACTGAAAGCTTTTAGCATGATAGCACAGTAAAAACCTGTGAGTGTTTTAAAGCAAAATTAGCAACAATCTCTCCCTTTTCCTCTCTTAAAGAGAGAGTCGTGATTTACAGTATCGCACTTGCCTGTGTTAGTTTGTTATTACCTATCTGTGCAGCGGCTGTGTGTGGTTTTGTGATACCGCTGTGTAGTTGTGGTGTCACAGAGCGCTCATAGAGTGTCACGCCTCCCCAGAGGCAGCAGGACTAGCCTGAACCAGACCTCTTCACAGATGCTCTGTGTGCCACACAAAAGCAAAACAGAATGAGGAAATGGGTTCTAATTTTCCATTGTGCCTTTGAGGGGCCGCCATTAACACACAATTGATGTAGCTTTGAGATTCTATGTGCTGGTCTCTGGGCTGTGAGTTAGCAGACTGTGTTTTACTTAACTGGTAATTTTTCTCTTTTGAAACATTGCTAAATTTTTCCAGGTAGGCGCTTGGAGGAATGAGAAATATGTCATCTAACACAGGGTTGTTGTTTTTTACTGGCAGGAGAAATTATTTTGTGGGTGAAGGACAACTTAGATACAGCTTCTGTTTGCCCAGGGCATGGCAGGCTCCTGCAATGCCTTACCACTCCCTTTATTCCTGAGATGCTTGTTAATCATGTGATCAAACAGCGATGACTTAGCAATAAAAGAAAGTTGGTTTTCCAGCCAAATGGATAATGGTGTCAGGTTCATGGTCACTTTACTAGTGGCCATCTTAGTGTTTGCCTGCAGGAGAGTTCACCACAGAAATACCGGCCATTGTGACAGGATGCCTGAGGTCCAGCTCCAGTCACAAAACCAAACCAAAAGTGACCAACAAGGAAAAAATGCCCACTGTGCAAGTACGGATGTGATGATGAGACTGCAGAAGCTACAGCTCCTCCATTAGCCTTGGGGGTTTGACCAAGACATGTCCATCAGCAGGAGGGCCAGGACCATTCCTCCCTTTGGCCTATGTCTGCCCCAACTCTGCAAACGTTCTGTTTTCTTGGTAACATACAGCTTTGACCTGAAGGCATGCGGAGCCTCAGAAAGGGAAACATTTTACTTGTGGGATCAGTACTGTACCCCAGGAAAAGCTGGTACAAGGAAGACCCCAGTGCTCTCACCTCAAGTGAAGGGGGAGCCAATGGGATGGAGAGGACTTCAGTCTCTACGTCAGTTCTCTCTTCTCCTCTGTGCACATCCTGGTGCTATTGCAGGTCACGCTTGCAGAACACGTGAATCCTATGATTGTAAAGTAGTAATTAACAAATCAAACCTTTGCTGTTCCCCCTTATCTGCTAGGTTAGAGTCGTCTTTTTTTTTTTTTTGTCATGAAGCGGAATAGCTGTAGGTGAAACTCTGTCATCCTCAAGGTGGGATTGGACGGTTGCATCAGGCACTACTTGAAAAACAAGTGTGCGGAGTGGTGTGTTGTCACAGGTTTCTCGTTTCAATATGAGTGCCATCTGGGGGGGGGAGTTCTGCACTGGTTATAAAAGAGGAGAGAGCATCGAAAGCAGCGTAACGACGCCTGTCCCAGCCAGCGGGGCATCCCCCGGCTCAGGGAGCAGCCCGCTCACGGCGGGACCATGGGAGTGTACACAACGCCCCTCCCGCTGCAGCCCCGGCTTTCCACTCTCCGTAGGGGCCAGGCCCCTGAGGCAGGGCGCGTCAGCTGCCCGAGCACGGGGGCAAGCCGCGGGGCAAGGGCCCGCCCGGCCGGCGCTCGGGGCGCGGAGGGACGGTGGCTCCCGCCCTCGTGGGCGGGGCTGGCGGCGGCTGGGTGCTGCGGCGCTGCACAACGCAACGCGACACAACGCGGCGCGGCGCAGCGCAGCGAGCGTGGGGCAGCGCGGCGCGATGGCCGGCGAGCACTCTCGCAGCCTGGGCAAGGGTAAGGTGGGCTGCCGTGTGGCCTGAGCGGGGGCGAGGCGGCTGTAACGGGTTACGGCTGTAACGGTCTCGTCTCTCCTCAGGCAGCGCGGCTCCGGGGCCAGTGGCCGAGGGGCTGATCCGGCTGTACAGCATGCGCTTCTGCCCCTTCGCCCAGCGGGCGCGCCTCGTCCTCCGCGCCAAGGGCATCAGGTGAGGCCTCTCCCGTGGCCGGTGCGTTGCGGGGAGGGGCTCCTGGCGGCCGCCCTTCCCCGCTCTCTCTCATCTCCTCCCCCCCCGTGCGGCTGCGCCCCCGCTGCCACGGCGGTCTGTCAAGGGCTCGCAGAGCTGTTCAAGCTTCCCTTCTTACCTCAGGGTCTTGGACGGCTCTCGAATATCCCCAAAAGACCTGAACGAAGCAGGGGTCCTGTGAGTGGTTTTGCCATAAAGCCTGAACTACTTAAGACTTTATTTTTTTTTTTTGGAGATGTGTGTTTTGGTGAGGTGGGAAATGAGTAGTCTGTGTATGAAATCAATTCTATAAACACCCAAAGTTAATCCATAGAGGAAAAACACGAGCTGATTTTGGGGGGGTTTTTCGTCGCCTGTCACCGTGAGTGTTTGCAGTCAGAACATTTGAGCTTGTCCCGGGTAAAAGTGAGTAGAGCCTCAGAGTATACTGTTGTTTAGTTTTGATATAAGCTGCAGTGACAGTTCTGGGAGATACGAATATTCAGTGTTTCTGTTATGTCACTTAGCAAAACACAATAGCGAGTGGCCTTTTGAGAACAGAAAGCGTGGGGTGTTCCTGTGATGTCTTCTCATTCTTGTGCTGCAGGTCAATGGAATGTCAGCACTTGTGTTTGATTCTTTTTCAAGAGACACAGGTCACTTCTTGAAATGGAGACTAATGCTTCTTTCAGTTTGTAGCTTCAAAGTAACATCTTTTTTCCAGCTTTTTCTGATTCTCACCAAATCACAGGCCTGCCAACAGTTTGTTAGCCAGCACAGCACTAGGGGTTCATGTTATAGCTCAGTGAATGCTCACCACCTAGTTCTCCTGGCAGCAAGTTGAGAGTTAGGTTGGTTTGTCTGGTGGATTTTTTTTTTTTTTAATAAGGAGTAGGTATGTTAAAACTGCAGGTCAGTTTATTTCTGCCTTTATTTAATGTCTTTGGACTGATTTAGGAGCTGGAAGCTTGTTTTAATGTAGTGACTTTGGAAAGGTTTTATGGCTACCTGAACATAGTAGTTGCCTTCTGGTAACCTTTTAGTTCTGAAGGTTCAGCTGTATTTAGCAGACCTGTGGGATTACTTGATGTTTTCTGGGATCACACATATGACACAGCATGTAACTTAGGGTTTGTTAATGCAACAGACACTTCCCATGTCCCTTTATCAATATCTTTTTGCCTTTAGCCTAAAAACATGTTCTAGGTGAGGCCATAGATGGGAAAGGTTAGTAGGTAGAATGCTCTTCTGATTTGCTCTTCGGTATAAGATCACATTAAAGCTGTCTATATTTCTTAATTGGAGTGTACTTCATTTGCAATCAGATGCCTTTTCTTTAGAAAGTTCCTGAACCTGCATGTGATAAGGGTGCTGTCGTCCGAGCTTGACCTTTGTTTGTAGCATGACTGTAAGGGCTGCCTCTGTTGTGTGCTTGTAGACTCTTCATGTGTCTTTTATTAGTTTAACAAGCAACTGGTTGTGAGTCAGTACTGACTCCAGCAAAGGGGAGTGCCTCCTGGCAGTATTTCTACTTGAGAAATGTTTAGTTTTGCAAAGAACTTCAGGGAAAGCAGGGGAATGAGGATTCAGCCTCTCAAGTTCTGTAGTTGTTGAGGTGTAGCGATTGCATTTCAGCATAGTATGGAGTGAGTCTTGTTTCTTTCTCATTCTTTTAGCCATGAAATAATCAACATCAATCTGAAGAACAAACCTGACTGGTTCTTTGAGAAGAACCCCTTTGGGCTGGTTCCTGTTCTGGAGACCAGCAAGGGCCAGCTGATCTACGAGTCCCCAATCACTTGTGACTATTTGGATGAAGCATTTCCAGGGAAAAAGTTGACACCTTCGGATCCATATGAGCGAGCCTTTCAGAAGATGCTGTTGGAACACTTCTCAAAGGTACTGCCTGATCAGAGTGGGGTTGTGTTTCTTGCATTACCAAAGCAGGCAAACTTGCAGCTCTGTTTCCAATGCTGCTTTCATCCTTTAAGGCAGGTCTTGCATACAATAACTGGAGGGGGTTATTTGGGCTCTCTTACCCTAAATGTTACCTTAAATGTTGCTAATTAAAGTTGCGGTGGTTTGGCCCAGCTAGCACAGAAGCACCACAACAGTCTCTCGCTCGGAGCCGCCATTCACCTCCACCCTTGTTAGGATGGCAGAGGCCCCAGCGAAATGGGAATAAAAAGATAAGCAAGGTTGTTGTGGATTAAGACAAGGGCAGGGAGGGCTCACTGCCAATTATGGTGCCGGGCAAAACAGACTCCAGCACTCGACTTAGGAAAGTAGGAAAGTTTATTCTACTACCTACCAGAAACAGAACAGAGTAAAAGCAAAAAGGGAGTAGGATTATGAGAACATTACAACCAGCACTTTAAGATTTCCCTCCCCCATCCCTGCTTACTTCCCGGGCCCAGCTCACTGCTCCCGATATCTCTACCTTCTCTCCCCTCAACAGCTCAGGGGGGCAGCGAATGGGGGATGTGGTCAGTCTCTCACAGCTGGGCTCTGCCGCTTCTCTCTTCTCAGATGACGGTGACTCCTGGCATTCTTCCCCTGCTCCAACACGGGGTCCCTGCCCCAGGACACAGTCCTTAACAAACTTCTCTGGTGTGGGTTGCTCCCAGCAGCTGCAGCTTCTGCCGATACAGGGTCCCTCACATGGGACACAGTCCTTAGTGAATATCTCTGTTGTGGATTCTTTGCCACGGTTGCAGTTTCTGCAGATACAGGGTTCCTCCCTCGGGACATGGCCTCCTCTGGCCATAGTCACTGCCCCTGGCACAGGGTCTTCTTTAGCAAAATGAGTCTCTGCCTTTGATGCGGCGTCTTCAGCAAAATGAGTCTCTGCCCCTGGTCTAGTGTCTTTAGCAAAATACAAACAAATCAAAGTGTCACCAGTCCTCTCCATAGAATGCAGGGGAGTCTCTGCTCTGGTACACCTCCTCCTCTCTTCCCTTACTGACCTCGGCGTCTACATGGTTGTTTCCCTCACTCTTCCCACTCCTTGCACCACCACTGGCTGGAGAAGAAGGGACAGAAGGTAGGTACACAGTAACAGAAAAGGTAACAAGGTACAGAGTGGTACTCTTCCCAGTTACAAGTTTCTGAAATCCAAATGCACTTTTGTCATGGTTTGACATGACAGACGTTTCTGTTAACGGGGAAGGGGTTGTAAAGATGGCTCCTGTAAGAGGTTGCTCAAAACTCTCCCCAGCTCTAAGCCAGACCCACTTCTGGGGCTGAGCCAACTAGATGCCTCCACAATCACTTTTTAAGCAGAAGCTTAAAAAGCTTAAGGTGTAGTGTGTGCAAAGGGGAAACATGCCCTTCTTTTCATTCTTTTCCTCTTCTTACAGGATTAAAATTCATTAGTATTTGCTTTCATTCTTCCATTAAGCCTTTGCTTGTCTTTTCTGAAATAAAAGAGACTTTTATTAATAGACTTTATTTAACTCTTTAAAGTTAACTTCTTAAGACTTCCATCTAATATCCTAACATCTAATTTAATGCTTTAAGCTCTGAGTAACTTTGTGTTATTATAATAGGAACAGTAAAAACTGTCTCTTTTCCTTCGTATAGATAACACCTGTGATTTTCAAGTATGTTGTGGCACTCAAAGATGGGCAGGATACTACAGCACTGAAAGCAGAGATTGCTGAAAAGTTTGGCAAACTTGAAGAGGTAAGAATATTTTGTGATAATACTGGCAGGTTAGCAGTCATTGTATGATGCCTTTTTTCTTTCCTGCTTTGACCTTTGGAGCTAGATCTCTGCTGGTTTAGTTGGTAGTTACAGCAGTAAAGAATGTTTCAATTTACTCCCCCTAGCCTAGGATGCACAACAGCACTATTAGTACATTCCAAGTAGCTAAACTACTTGTGGTAGTTTGTAGGTTATGTGGACTTGTGGAGTTCTGGAATTCTGTCTGACTGCTGTTGGCTTATATGTCTTTGTTCTGTTTTAAATGTAAAGAGAGCTTGCAACATGTTGTAAGAGCAAATGCCGAGGAGTCTGAGATGCTGAAGAGCATCTGTGCTGTAGCTCTGCTGAAATCAGGGTAGATCCACCAGCAATGGCATAAAGCTTTTTCATTTGAAAGCTTATCATTGGAGAGGGAAGCAGAATGTAGCCTGTCCCTTGGCAGAAGTCCAGCCCTTGGCCATGTTCTGCTATGGTGATATAATGCAACTTCAGTAGAGGTTCAGGAAACTTTGCTGTAGCAGAAATTTCACAGTCTGTGTCAGTAGTGCTTCTTGGCTAGTCTGAACAGCTCTCAGACCTGCCTTTATCATAAACCCATCCCTTCTGTGTCTAGCTGCCATGACTAATGCTTGTGTGGCTCAGTCATGAGGTGTTCCATCAGACGTTTCTCTTTTGGTGCAAAGCTAACAATAACTTTCTAGAACTTTCTTAATTCTCCCAACAGTCCTGTGCATTCTACTTCCCTACACCTGAAGTTGCCAAAATTAAATTATTTTCAGATTAGTCCTGTCTGTCTAATCAGGCTGATGCTGGAGTAGTGCAGATGACAAATAATTGAGTTCTTGGGGGGAAGCTATGTGTGTTTCACTTCCCTGAAAGAAAGAGGTATTAAACAATAAGGAAGAATTGACCTTCTTCCTGCTTTTTTAACACTATTAAAGACTTGCTACTCTTTCAGTCTCTCTTTTACTATACCTTGGAGGAATTTGCAGCAGCAACTGAAAGTTAGCTGATGAGGGAAGAAAGAACTGAGCCATGCAAACTTCACTCAGCCTATTGCAAGAGATATTGAAGAAGGAAAGCGTTATGAAACCCTTCTGTGTCTAGTTTGCCACTGCTTGATAGAGAGGACTGTGTTCCTGTCTCTGCCATTGTGTAACTGCTGGGTTATATTCTGCCAGACACATGGTAAATCAAACAGCTTGATGCTTCCTGAAGGACTGCTTTAAAAATTCTACTAGATCATGAGAGTTAGGGGACAAGGAATAAATGCTATAGAAGTAGTGTTGTGTATCCAAAAAGACAAATATTTGTCTTTTTGATTGGTCTGACTTTCACCTTTGAAGTGTCAAAGTGCCTGAAAACATAGGGACTAGTCTTAGCAAAGAAGAGATAAAGCTCTGCAGGTTCCTTAGAGTATATTGAACTTGGGTGGCCATGGCACTTGAAATGTATCAAACATCAAATGTCACAGGAGAACTTGCTGCATCCTTTGTGGCCCTACTTTCTGTTCTGAGCAGGGATCTCTTTCTGGTGAATGGGGGTATTACACTTACTTCCTGTTCCCTTTACAGCTAGATCTGGATTTGCTTTCAGGTGCAAAGTGAGAAATGCTTTCCTGACACCACTGGCCTCAGGTCTCATGGGAAAATACTCACTGCTAAAATGATGTCCTAGTTTACCTGGATGTTAAATTCAGATGGATTTATTCCTCAAGAAATATATGTGCATTGTTTGATTGATCTGTGCCATTAATGCTTTTTGACAAATAAGAAACTGCAGACTGGAGGATTCTGAAGAGCTAAATTACTGTTTGTTTATGTACAAGCTGCATCTTGCTATGGATTTATGTTTTGTGACAGGTTTTGAGCCACTGGAGAAGAGTTGATCTGACAGTATATGACATAGTTAAGCTTTGATATTACAGCTACTGTATTGACTAGCTCTGACTCCCCAGATATTGTGTGTGCAGGAGAAATGTGCTGTATCTGCATTACTTGCTGTCTGATCCCTTCAGTATACCTACATTGTACTGTGTGGTGGGAATGTTTTGTTCCTGTAGTGTCCTTCTGAAGCCAGTTGTTATCTGTCACCCTTCACAGGTTCTGTCCAAACGCAACACCCTGTTTTACGGTGGAGACTCAATTTCCATGCTTGACTACCTGATCTGGCCATGGTTTGAACGTCTGGAACCATTCCAGCTGAAAGAGTGAGTGCCTTGCCTGACTTTTAGGATGCACTGAAATACCTCAGCATATGTAACTATTCTTTGCATGCATTCTGCAGCTGTGGGCCACTCTTGAGGGGGCTACTGAAGAAAGTTTGTATTTTGTTACAGTTTGGGGGAAGCATCTTCTCAAAAGAGTGCCGAGTTGTTGAGGTATCTTCTTTAAATAACCTTTCTTTGACCAGACTTGTTTCACTGTCCTACCAAATAATTTTGACAGATCT
Source organism: Urocolius indicus (assembly GCA_013401255.1). Lineage (NCBI taxonomy): Eukaryota > Metazoa > Chordata > Aves > Coliiformes > Coliidae > Urocolius > Urocolius indicus. Next base: position 279,160 of record WBNH01008726.1, on the reverse strand, counting down.
GGAAGAAGTGGTAAAAATACAGGACTACTTTTTCCCTAACATGAACCAGGCCTTTATTTGAAGGGAGATGGAAGTACAGCAGCCTGGGTCCAAATTTTTAGGTCCAGAACCTCAGACTCGAAATGCAGTTGTCTGTTCCTCTTCCAAAATCCTAGACTGGCAAAGGAGAATTGCTTTGTTTTGAGATGGTTAAACTGTATCCTACCTTCCTGTAGCTGATAGATCTATCCTTGTTGTAATAGCATTTTTTTAATAAGTAAAGACATTTCTTGGTTTGTTATGTCCTGAAACAGCTCCAGTTACCATGGTATTAATATATAAGGAAATTATATCAAAGGAGAGAGGTTTTATAGCTGGCTTAAAACAAGACTAAAGAGTCAGCTGGTATGAGGAAGTGAGAGGCAAAAAGTGGGGCATGAGTATAGAACAGTTACTCTCAACCTGATGTGTGAAGCATTCTTAAGAACAAGATAAATTCGGTGAAACCTTAGCATTGAAACTTCTAGCCCTGTAAAACGAGGACTTTACTGATGGAATGGTGACTGACTTTGTCTCCTGTGTGGTCCTTGATTGGAAGGAGACACTACAAGCAATACCTTAAAAGCTCTAGACCTAAGCTGATGTACTTGAGTGATTGAGGATTTGTGCCATTGGACATTATGAAAAGATGCTACCTAGAAAAGTTATGCATTAACTAAACTTGTGAGTTAGAAATTGTAATGCAATATACTTAGGGCATTCTGCCAGAACAGAATGAAAATAACAGATTACACCGTGAAGCTTTTAATTTGCCACACAGTTGTGTTTTTTTTTCAAGTGTGTCTGAGTGAGTTTATGGATTGAGTCTGTTGAAGCCTCAGTCTCCTCAAAAGAGGTCGGTGGGTAGTACAAATTGCACAACTTGTCTTGGTAAGGGAGAAGAGAGAAGAGGTCCCTGCGTTGTGCTGGAGAACTCAACCACTGGACAAAGCATTTGTTTCAAGAATCGCCATTAACAAAGCATGCCAGAGGGAGGCAGTGGTGCACAAGCTTCTGCCCTCAACTCAGAGCAGGCCATAAATGGGAGCCGTGTTTTTTTTTTCAGCAGGCATACTGTGAGGCAAAGCATGCTGATATCTTGCACATTAAGTGCTTGTTTGCGTTTTTCCTTGGCTTTGCAGACTGCACAAGCTGTGCAAGAGCTCTTTCACTGTCCAATTGGTCGTCTGTCTTCTACGATACGTATTTCAGTCAGCTATTCTGAAATGAATGTTATACTAAGAGGAAGAACACAAAACAAGCAGCAAACTGGAACTGCTCAAGCTGTTTTGCTTCCTTGATGCCCTCCAAGATTCCTTTTTTTGTTACTCGATGTCTTTCCTTTTCCCGTAGTTCTTTGAGTCATACCCCAAAACTCCAACGCTGGATGGAGGCCATGAAGGAGGACCCTGCTGTCAAGGCTACAATGACTGACCCACAGATATTCAAAGGTTACTTGCAGCTCTATTTGAAGAACAGCCCTGAGGCGTGTGATTATGGGCTCTGAGTGCCAGCAGGCACATGCTCTCTGAAGTGTCGGTGTTTCTTTTCAGTTATGATCTATGGGAATCTAGTGTAACTTGGTTAGGGCTCTGTTGTGGTTGCATTTCATAATGGGGAATAAGTCTGTACTGAAAAGGCTGAGAAATCTATGAACTCCACTACTGTCAGGAGGAGGAGGATGTGCTGGCTTCAGGTAGGAGATGGAAAGTCAGTGCTGGCCATGTATATTGTGTAAAGGAAAACGTTGGCTTTAATCAAAGATTATGTGCCCTTATCTCCATCTCTTTGCAGACATCGCTGTTGGGCAGTCCCTGAACTGACCCTGTTGCTTGGTTTAAAAATTGTAATACTAGCATCTTTAAAACAAATAAAAAGCAAACTATCTTTCAGCACACTTTTTCCTTCCTCTTTCCAGGCAGCTATTAGTCACTGGTGTGGTTGTGCAGAGAGTGGTGAGACACTATAAAGGCTAAAACAAATAGTGTGGTCTCTGAAGTTAAGATGTGGTTACTTGGTACAAACTGTGCTCATCTTTACACAGCACTACTGCCGAAGTAGTGAACTTACAGTTCTACCCACTTACCCCTGCCGGAGTCACATTTGCAGCAACCAGCTAGTAATGTCATCCAAGTTAGACTAGATATGCTAGGAGAGTGTGTGGTTATAATCCTCTGGCCTTCTGAAGTAAGATTACACTTATCCTAGGTCCTAGCCTCAATTATCCTAAAGGCTGAGGCATTTGCCATGAGGTGCTGTTGTGGTTTTAGGCCCAGCTGGGCATGAGGTCCATGCAACCACTTGCTCATGTCTGCCCATGGCAGGATGAGGAAAAGGTACTGAGAGTCTAATAGAGATCCTCAAAGACAAGGAGGGCTCACTCACCAATTACAGTCCCAGGCAAACCACACAGGACTACTTAGCTTGGGAAGAGACTTCCAAAGGGTTAACTGCAGAATGTTTTGGGTTTATTAGCTTCTCTGCTTTTTGTAGGGCTTGTTAATGCATCAAGTTGACTTCTACAAGCAGGCTAAGAATATGTTGCAGTTTCCTCCAGTCTATTATTGGATGCTAGTAGGAGAAGTGACAGTAGGGACATCCAGTAATGGGTTAAAAGCAGAGACTGGCATCCAAAAGCTGAACTGGCTAGGGCCAGAGCATGGTAACCTTGGAGACTGTATCTGCACAGAAAGATGTGTTCTACCCATCTTTATTTAGTGGCTGCAGAACGTACCATTATAAATGTGCTACTTCAGCAAAAACAGTCAAATGACATATTCTGCCTTATAATTTACTGTTAAATATCAGTGTTCTAAATCCCCATGCAGACATCTGGGGTCCTGAACTCATTATAGTACACCAAGGCCTCAGGCAAAGTGTTTTTAATGTAGTCATGAATATGCAATGCTTTGGCCCAGTCTTCAAAGGAAAAGAGAAGTTATGTGGAATAGACTGACTCTCCTTTCAGGATGAATGGATGTAAAGGAAACATCATATTAGTTTAAAGGCCAAAAAAAGAAAACGTATCTTCAGTTTGGGTCAACAGAGGAAAAAGATGGACATCGATAATGAAGGGATCAAGGAGATGAACAGCTCTTTGGTCAGAGCTCTCTTGAAAATCTGTGGATCAGATTGTACAGCACGTACTATGTTTACTCACCTTCTTCTCTGTATTTTGCCCTTGAAAGTTGGTGGTGATGCTATTGCTTTTGAAACCAATGTTGACTTTTTTATTCCTGGTTATTGTGCCACTAGATATAACTGCTCTCAGCACACGTTCAGAGCATGATGGATAAAAGCTGTCTCCTCAGGGGAAATGAAGCCATGAAGAGGGGTGGTGAATAACCACAGGCTGAGCAGTAAGCAGTGTTTCCTGTAAACTGCAAACCATTTGTACGAGTCGCCTTTGTCACTGCACAGCAAAACCATGGGAGGGCTGGGGTGAAGGGAGTAAGAAATTGTCAGCTTCAGATCACCTGCAGAATCCACGAGAAACAACAGTGGGATATTATGGCTTAAAACTGTCCTTCCTGCAGTGCTCTGCACACATTCCCATTTCCCCAAAGGATGCGTTGGTGCCTTTCCTCGTGTCACTCAAGCCATTCTTAGGCGGGAGCTCTCAACAAGAATGCTCTCTAGGCCAATCCACAGGTCGGAGCATGGCTGGCTTTTTTCCCCTCTGTATTCGTCACACGGCACTTTTCTGTGCCTGTTTAAGCTTGGAAGCAGTCTTTTTCCTCTTACTGTAATAGCTGAGGCATGGTGATTAATCATCTCTTTTTCCCTGTGGAAGACAGCTCTGGTATAGCTAATGCCTTCAACTCACAGGCTTGGTGCATCTCAATTCCTCTTCATATGCTTTGTGTAGTTTGGCTGCATTGTGGTGCTCTGTCTGTGCTCTGGATAAAACTCCCTTTCAAAAGCGTGCCTCTGGCAGGAGAGAATCAGGCTGGGACCATCAGTAAAAACCTGCATGTGGACAACCTTTGCTTATCTCTAGTTTTGCATACAGGAGATGTGATGCCATGATGCCATGATGTGATAATCCTGAAAGTGAAGTGACAGGAATATTGTGCTGACAGCACAGAATGCCTCTGTCCCGAGGGACCTGCCTGTGTGACAGGTCAGGCAGAGCCACTGTGCATCCCTTGTGCTTACAGGCACAAGAACCATCCAGGCAGGCCCACCCTGCCCGGTGCAAGCTGTCAGAGGTCAGACCTGGAATGTGTTAGTGAGCCAAGTGCTGTTTCCCTGTGCATCTGGGAAATCCCCCTGTGCTGTTTGAGTCCCAGAAACAGCTAGAGAGCAAGACTGAAAGTTACTTGGCAGGAGATGAAGGGAAGGACACACCCCCCTCTGCACTTACGCATGCACACACTGCATGGGAAACTGGCTAAAAATGCCCTAGTTTATGTTGCCACAAATAATTTGTCATTTTAGAAAAAGGCAGGACTGCCTGGAATTTTCCTTGGAAGGCATACAGCAGGTCAAGAAATCCTCTTTTCAAATAGTCCAGGTTATAAACAAGATGTTTATCTGACACTGTGACAGCAGCACTTGGGGGAGAGACCTGAGTTAGCTTTTAGACCTGCGAGCAAAGATCCATCACAGAGTTGAGCAGGGAGGATGAAACCTGCTCAAGAAATAGGCAGATCCTGAGCAGTGTCCCTTTCTGAGACCAGTGCTCCCAGCTTCACTGCTAGTGGTACCTAGCCAGATGAGTGTTAGCACTCGTCTGGGTCACCATATCCTCTGAGGTTGCTCTTGCATTTTTATAGCACAGACATTTCTGCCTACTTGAAATAAAAGACATTCTATCCTTGCTTATCCTAATTCCATGAGTGGTAAAAAGTCCTTAGTTAAATTACTATCTGTGAATGATTCTCCTGGCTTTTGTGTCCTGCCTGCCTTTCTGGATGACTTCACACTTGAAAAGTGCTAACTAGTGTCATCACAAACACTACCCTGCTTTGCATCCTGGTAAAGCAGCCGTGTGTAGAGTTGGGAAACAGAAATGCATTCCTGTGTGGAATAAACAATTTTTCTAAGGTCTGCAGATCTTTAGTATAAGCAGAATTATGTATCTGATTGCCACGAAGGCTGAGATACAGGGGTGCTTTGTGTCAAATCCATAAGGACTGCCCAGTGTAACTGTTACCTGTCCAATGCATCAAAGGAGATCGTTTTCATGTGCTGCTTGTCACATTTTTAAGTGTAACCTGTGCAGTGAAGTCTGTCAGTTTGCTGAGGGACCAGGGAGGCAGACTGGGCCTGCCTTCACGAGCTTTTTGTGAGTTTGCTCAAATGTCAAGTACCCTGCAGTAGTCATGGCAAAACTTGTGTAGAGAGGAGGAGCAGGCTGTAGCAAGTAGAGCAGCACATTACATTGGAGAGCTGTGCTGCAGACATCTGCAGCATGTCCATGTCAATCTGAGGTGACCCAGCTTGGGCTTATTGGCAGGACAGTGCACCTGAGAGAGCTTCTAGTAGTTAGTAAAGAGCTGAAACAACCCCAGCGTGAAGGAACTAACCCAAGAGAGGTGTGTGTCCCTCAGTGGGTTGGGAGAGGGTTGTTGAGGATGGACTTGAGTCAACTCAGATGACTTGGAAATTTGGGAAACTGAACTGTGGCTGAAGAGTTTCATTGAAATGGAGAGTTGCACAGTGGACCTTGTACCTGCCATTCTCATGTCTGTGATGTCTTTCCAAATTTCCAGCGTTTAAAATGCTGTTTTGAAGTTTTCAAATGAAATGGCAGGCAGTGTCACAGCAGCTCTACAGGGGGCCCTAACACAGAGTAATAGGCAGTTACTGTGACTTGTGAGCTGAGAGATACAGATGTAAACCAGCAGTCTTTATTTGAAGAGTTCCAAGGAGATATTATGGGAACCTTTCAATGACCAAAAGAGTAGTTTTATTGAACTGTAAGGGACAAGGAGTTAAATGTTACTTGTATTCCTGTCCCAAAAGTGAAATTGTAGATGTTGCTCCTGTAGTTATTGAGTCACCTTCTGCCATCCAAACCATTTAAACAACATATAGCTATTGAAATTTCAAAATGCCTGGGTCTTTAAGGTCTGATCATCTGCTAAACTAGGGCAGGGGAGATGCTCTGCTATGTGTCAGTTGTTTTAATCTTGCACTTGCCCTACAGTATAGGCCTGACAGCTTCAGAAGGCAGGAGCTGCTGAAGGTTTTCTGGCACATGACAGACTTGATTTGCTCTGTGTAAGGCTCCCATATTCAGCTATTTGTTCTCAATGTGCTGAATAAAATGTCGAAGTGCACCACTACAAACTCATCTTTCCTCTTGGGGGTAATTTCAAAGTGTTCAGAAATCAGATTAGAGATGCCTCTAGCAGGAACAGACTGCTGCTTTGTAAGCCTGGGTAAGAATCAGTCTTTTTGGGTGAAGTTTGTCCTGAGAATTTTGGTTTTACAAGAAACGGAATGTCGAAATAGAGAGAGATCTGGAAGGTGACATAGAACAGTGAAGCATAGAGCAGTGAGAGGGGATGGCTGCTGTGCACACTATTTCCAGGTCCAGGGCTTTCAGTGCACAAACCCTATGGAGTGCAGGTGGAGTATAGTTGTTACTGAAAGGCAGATTGTGTTTTGTTTGGGTTTTTTTTGCATGAATACAGTTAAAATTGAAAAGCAACTGCATATTGATGAGCCTGAGAGGGCAAGGCCGAGAGGTTTGTGCTTAGTTCATGTGCTTATTAGCCAAGCCTGGGATGATCTGTCTTTTTGCTCAAGGAGTGAAGGATCTTCTCAGGACAGTGACTTTACAAACCAACCAAGCACAAAGAGGCAGCCACGTCTTATGTGTGCCAGCTAAATCTCCAGCTACAAAGCACACACTTGAGGCCTGAGCTGTAAGGGTGGTTGTTACCTCAGAAGCTTTTGTCCTCTTATCTCCAGGAATATTGTCTACAGGTATGGGAAAGACATTTCTAGAGTGCAGTCTGACATCTCTGGCATTATTCTGGCATGGCTCTTCTACTTTATGTGCACTGTGCATGTTAGGAATAATTTCGATGTAGGCAGTCAGAAGTCACAGGGAATCTTGCTGTTTTGTTCACTGTGCCAGGATCACACTGAACATATCCCCACTCCATCCTTATGCTCTCTTCAGAAACATTTATTGGGGAACTAGACACAAAACCAGACTTTGTACTTAAGTAGATTATGAACAATACAAACCTTGTCATAAATAAAGCTACATCTGAACAAATTAAAACTAAACATATCTGAACAAATTCAGCAAGTCCTGCTGAAAATCCAGTAAGCTGAGGACAGCGCTGTCAGCCAAGGAAGGCCTCAGTATAGAACTTTGGCGTGAGCAGCCATCTCAGCTGTATTGCCAAGGTTGTCCTGCCCCATCCTTTCCTGGTGATCCTGCCTCCAGTACTTGATCATCAGGAGGATGGCCATGGAAAGGGCAACCCGCACAGCCCACTGGTGCTTTTCGTTTTCATTTTGCACCACTGCCTCTGCCACTTCCTGCTCCAAGCGCAGCTGCGCCAGCCGAAGCCTCTCCTCCCGCTCCTTCATCCTCTGGATGATGTCCTCTGCGTGCTCGGGCACAGTGCAATTCTCTTGAGGAAACAGGAGGGGCTGGTTGACAATGGCTGCAATCACCACGAGGCACACACGGAAAATTCCCGCAGGCATGGCAACTCCTTCCCTGGAAGGAAAAGAAAGGCAGAATGACGCACAATTCAGATGCATTCCCTCAAGAAGGAAAAGGAAAGAAAGTCCTCACTTGAAGCAAAGCTTTGGCATCCTTTCTAGCCCTGACAAGAGTCTAGAAGCTCCTAAGTTCGTGCCTGTTTCTGCAAGTTATCAACTGAGCTTCCCAAAGAGACTTTATCTGCAGATGGCGAGGAGAAAAGTGTCCTCTTATGGAATGAACTTCCAAGAGCAGAATTGTGAAGGCATTTGCTACCTTCAACCTACTGTGCTGCTCTTGGGGCACTGTTAGTTACGTAACTACTCTTCTTTTTAGATCCCATGTACAGGCATAGGTGAATGCCCTTATGCAGACATTGCTCTGGAGATGGTTGGCGGGCCTATCTGTCCTTTGTAACATTTACATTAAGTCAGGCAATGAATTAGAAGTGGAATTAATGCCTAGAGCTGGGTGTTCCACTTACTCCGTGAGACCCATGCTTGGCCACAGTTAAAAACGAACTGGGGTTGCCCTGCATTGCCAAGGGCTTTATCAGTTTGCCAGGGCAGGGCAGGAAGCACTGGCGAGTTCTTTCCTTAGTGTTACACTTGGCAGACCGTGTGTGCTTTCCAAGCTTAAAAATACCGTGGCCAGGGGCCAGGTGCCTCCTCTTGCAGTCTTGAGCAGGGTGACGTTGCTGCTCTGCCCTGCGAGACCTCCGTCCATGCAAATGAGCTCTTTTACCAGATTGCTGCTTAGGTGCATAAGGCTCAAAGATGTCGGTTTCCTTTGGATCTTCTTGTATCCCTTGAGACCTTCTCATGCCCAGCTGCCCACAGGCACACTGCTTCCAGAGGTTACCTGCCCCAAAGCTCTGCTCGCAGGAGGGGTTAGGCCAGACTTCCCCCAATCCCTCCCTAGCTATCTCAGCTGAGTTCATTCTGGGCTACACTGACAGTCCGGCCTACCCTTGCTGATTTTGCAAGAGTAGATGAGGAAGCACACACACAACCTCTTCCCCCAGCAAACTCTACTGTCCCCGGTCTCTGGAAGGCAGCCGGGATGAAACCTGAAGCGACGACACGACGACGTCTTCAGATCCTGTGAATTTGCATGAGACGTGTCTGTTTTCAGCCTGAACATGGGAAGTGCTCCAGGTCAAAACTGCCCTCTTGCCACTGTAGCTCTTGGCACCAGAAAATGAAGCCAAACGTTAGCCTCAGTTAAGGCTTAAGGTTACTGACACTCAGTGACCAAGCTGGGTGCAGCCTGGCCTTGGCAGCAGCAAGGGTGGTAGGGCCAGAGTGTTCTGGCATCTCATCGCACACAGCTTTCCTGGCTAATATGGAAAAACTAAATAAGACAGGGGAAAGCAGGAGCACTGCCTGCTAGGGCGGGCCAGCCTTCCCCATAACAAAGGCCCCCCCTTTTCCCTTGCTTTTAACTTCAGCCCAAGCAATTCGAGTCTAGCATTTATGCCTGCTTTGGCTGAGACAGCTTTTGTGTGGGGCGGAGAGAAAGAGTCTGAATTTCCAAGCTGGAGATGAAGAGAGGGAAACATCATTGTTTCATCCGCACATTAAATTGAGCAACGTTTCAAGTATGAGGGGGAAAAAAAACAAGCGTTGATGAGTTTTTCAACAGCAAGTTCCCGAGGCGAGCTTTATCCACCTCCAGAATTCTGGCCCTGCCGGTTTTTTTCCTGTTCAGAGACGACACCCTGACTCGGGAACAGGTTTACATCTAATTACCTGTGCAAGACCTCCTTGCAACAATCCGAGAGAGGGGGCTGTGGTGCGCTACGCAGCTGAGCCGGGACGTCTCCGTGAGACTGCTGAGCCTGCTCTGCCTCTCCCGGCCCCAGCGCTGTGCTGCTGCCATGGCAACGGAGCAACAAAAGCAGCAGCGAGTCCCGCGAAAGCTGCTGCGGACGGGCAGGGAGCTGGGGGCACGCGCATTGCTTCGTCTCAATGCTCAGCCGTAACCCAACAGATCCTGTGTGTTCGCTACTCACGTGTCGTATGCTGCTTGGTTTTAAAAGGAGGTTATTCAATTTAAACGACAAAGCCCCACTTCCACCCTGACCCTTCAAAAAGCTGCCTCCCATAAACGCCCAGCCAGGCTCCAGGCAGGGCACAACTTAACAGGGCACCATGGAAAAGTGCCTCAGGAGATTTGTCCTGGCTGACAGCAGATGGAGCTGAACCGTCTTAGGAACTTTTCTTATGAAATACCATTGTGGCTTTTTCCTGATAGGGCTAGTACTTGGTGGGCAAAGACTTCAGACAGGAGATACGAGGCAGGCCAAGGAACGATGTGCTTCACAGCGTGGCTTCCTTGTACCACTGCAGAGGGCTGATCCAGGGAAGTGCTGCTTACCCCCCTCTCCTCAGATGGGACACGTGGTGTGCATACTGGTATACACACCTCTGGTATATAAACTGGTCTGTGGCTTACAGAGATGCCTGCCCTGAGGCTTCCTGGAGCACAGCTTATAATCACAGAGTTTATAAGCACTTCTCCCCCTGGACAGGTGTAAGTGGGTTCCCCTGCTGGCTAAATTCTCAGAACAGACTTCTTAAAAGGTCCTCAGGGCAAAACGAGCATATTACGTGTAGTGAAATGAAGCAAACCAGTTTGCTTTCAGGGGAATCAAATCCATACATTCCTTAGTTCAGCTCCAGCTTGGGTTCAACTAAACCTCATGGGAATGCATCAGGGTCAGTCTGGGCTTGAGAGAGAACAGGCTCGCAAATGTAGAAAATGCAGAACAAAAGACTGCATCCAGTTATCAGTTCAGGGTCTTTTTGAACAAGCAGCAGTGCTTGGAGCTGGGTGCAGACAAGTTTAGGCACGTCTACAAGCCCGTGAGACTGGTGTTACAGTGCTTTGTTCTGACATTTTAACAGGGGAGTTATTCTGTTCAACAGCCTTTTCTTCTCATCCTTCTCCGGCTCAGCCTTACATAAAAGTCATTTTTCAACCCTGAACGTCATTTCCTGAGAGACCTGGGTCACAGATTTGTTTCTGTTCTTTGCAGAGGCTACATTTAGACTCCTGGCAGGAAATGGCAGAGAAATTTTCTTTTTTTTTTTTTTTTTCTGGCTGGGCTGGGAACATGTTTAGAAGCAACTGTGATGACAAGTGCTTTGGCAGGACCTGCCTGCCAGCAGCCCATCCAAAGCTGGACCTGCAGCAGGCACTCTGCACTTAACCTGCGCAAGTAAAAATGGCAACTTGCTTGGGTTTGCAACTGACTTAACACAGCTTCCAATGTAGCCTCCAGGCTCCAGTATTCACCCACCCTCCCTGTCCCTCTGCTTGTCACACCTGCTGGTCGTGTCCCTGGGGTTTGCTGCTGCCCTTTTTCCTCCTGGGCAAGGCTTGCTTGCATGTGCTAATGAAAGTGCAGACAGCACTCTTCAGCGTTAGCAATTAGTGCTGCCCAGAAATTTTCTTTGTCTCTCGGGCACTCATATTGCCAAGGGGGCTGAAGCAACCGCTGATGATTCGAGACTCACTCTGCTAGCATTACCCACCAGCCTCTTCTCTCCCGTTTTGCTTCCTACTCATTACTTTATGCTCAGAATATCAGCAGTGATGATAAAAACCAAAGAGAAGCAGCAATTTGAGGAAAGAGTTACCTGTTCCCACCTCTGCTTCCAAACCAGGCGTGGAAAGAGGAGTTACAGCTTTCTTTGCCTTTGTGCATGAAATGTTCCTCACTGGCAGAGGGACAGAAGAGCAGACATCAAGGAGGTAGTGACATGGTTTTTGCTAGGAAAAGGGCAGAGAGGACATGTCTATGGAGAGTTTGCTTACCAACAGCTGGATTACAAGCCTCATGCTGTATGCTGTCCTGCTGCATGTGATAGAGAGGATTGATAAAAAAGGACCTGTGGAGTCAGGGTAATATCATCTCTGATGAATCTCACCACCCAGAACAACTCCCCTCTTGTAACCAAGATGGCAGGAAATCCTAGTGTAAGAAAATGGTAGACCAGGCCCCTTAGCACTGGAGGTCAAGGCTCAGAGGCCAGCACAAAGCAGATCTACACAGAGGCCCTGGCCTGGACCTTGCACAAAGCACTCAGAGGAAGGTGAGGAGCTCCTGAGCTCTCCTCCAGCAAAGCAACATCTTGGGGCCAGGCAGGCCCCCAGCACAGTGCCAACCTGCTGCTTCCCCCAGGGAGCTCAGGCACCTCCACTTCTGCACTGGGGGTTTCAGCACATGCCTCGAGATTCTCCCCTCGGCACGAAAGCATGCAGAAGCTGTCCCCATCACACTCCCAGCTCAGTGACCTACAGGCTGCTCGCAGCAGCTGCACGGAACCTCATCAGAGTGGTAGTCTTTAAAATGACTGAGGAGACCCCCTATGAAGGCAAACAGCTTTTGCCTGGGTATCTGGGAGCAGAAGAGATGTGATAAAAACCACAAAGCAGCTGCAGAGACAGCACTGCCAGGCTCTGTCACATGCAACCCTCTTTCATCCCGTTCTTCTAACTCGAGAGTCATCCTGCTGGCCTTGGCCTCATTAAAACCATGCTGGGAGAATCATTCTCTCATTTGGAAGGTGATTGTTCCCTCCTGCTACCAGACTGCTGAGATTGACTTCATTACAGGAAAATTTTTGAGATCTGCTTCTTTTATTAAAGCAATACTAGTAGCAGTTTTTTCTCCTTTGTCTGTTCTTGTTGCCCTGAGGTAAGGAAAACAAACAAACAAATCAAAACACCAGAACTCAGTAACATAGTTTGTCTTTTACCTATTGAAAAAAAAAAAAAGGTTCTTGTCCATTTATCCAGGAATATAACCTACTATCCATGTTATCATGAAGAAAACTGAAGACTCAGATGAAGTGGTGTGGTGACACAGACCCTGCTGCCTGCTCTGCTACGTCCTCCCCAAGGATAAGAAACATGCAGGGTACAGGGGTATTTCTGAAGGATAGGACAAGCCATTTAAACTACTAGTGCAAAGCCTCTGAAGGTGGCTTTTTTTTCATCACTACAGTTGCCTTTTAAGAGCTGTGGTTGATTTAAGGATCTTCATCCAGTCCAGGTCTTGTGCATCCATCTCCTCCCCACATCAACACTGTGTCTCACGTTGTGCTTGCCATAGGTCGGAGAGCTCCTGCTGTCTGCAGGCAGACAGGCTCTTGTAAGCACGGAATCAGAATCCTTAAGGTTAGAAAAGGCCTTTAAGAGCATCTAGTCCAAATATTAACCTGGCACTGCCAAGCAAGACTCTACCTCTGATTCCTCCACCCTGTTCTGGTCTCCCCTCTCCAAAGGAAATGAAGGATTTGGCTGCCACCACCACCGCTTGCGTTGCAGGCATCTGAATAAATCAGTCGTATTTGTTGCTCACCAGCACTGTAGCGTGACTGAGGCACAACAGAGAGATAGAACTTCAGCTGCATAACATCCAGACAGCACACTAGTGGAACAGAAACATCCTTTTATACCACATCTTCCAGTTTCTTCTGATCCTCCCGCCATCGCCTCTCCCTTACTGCAGAAACCGTGGCCCAGGACTGGCTCAGGTGCAGACAGAAGCTGTACTGGCCAAGTCAGTTGTCTCCAGAAGGCTTCAGAAACTGCACTCTGGACTTAGAGGAACAAGTGTCTTCCTGCTGGCTTTGGCTAAAGGGATTCCTTATGGATCCCATTGATGTGCGGCAGAGGAATGTGCACTGTGTACTCATTTATCAGTGCAGATGTGTTCCTGAGCATCTCGTGGAATGTGTCCACTGTCTTCTGGTAAATGTCCCTGTGTAGCACAAAGGGACGGAACAGGTTGAGAGGCTCAGCCTTCTGGAATACAATGGGGAAGCCCAGCTCTGCTGGTACCTTCCCATTGCCAATGAAGAAGTGGTAGAGTTTCTTCTCATGCAAGCATTTCTCCAGGAATTTCAGCATGTCCTGTAGACGGGCCTCCAACTTCTCTGGGGCCCAGTCCTGCCTGGGGCGTGCCTGCAGAAGATACAGCATTACTGTCTTCAGGTGGTAGTTGGTGAGCCCGCTTGGACCCGTGAGGCTACATTGCTTCCCATGGAGGAAGGAGAGGATCTGAAGGCAGCTGACGTGGCAGGCATTAGCAGGCAGCATTTTGGAGACCAGCTGGATGAACCTCCTCTCATACACTGCAAAGGTGAGAAACCAGTGAGTGCTGGAGGGGAGGTCCGCTGCCAGGCTGCTCCGAGGGAAATGAGAGATGAAGTAAACATCAGAGTTCTCATACTGCACCACAGGGGTGAGGTTGAAGGCAACAGATTTCCCTGACCTAAATTTTATCTTCAGGGCTCCCGGGGAGTCCAGGAGACTGAAGGAGAGGTCGAATTCATACTTGTGAGAGATTCTGTTCCAGGCCTTGGTGACTGCAATCTGGAACCATTTCATGACTTGGTCAGCATCCAGATAGTGAGTATTTTTGAAGCACAAGAGCTCTTCCATTTCACTGCTGGGCCTGGCAGTATTTGCTTGGCTATGGAGGAGGCACAGCATGTCTTCACCTAGTTTAGTCTTGTCACAGATGCAACCCATTGCATCCTCACCTGCCCTGCATACCTTGATAGTGCCATAACCTTGTTCATCTGGGGGAAATGAGTCGCCAGAGCACCAGGTCTGTGACCGAAAACAGTATGGCTCTGGGGGTGCAAAAGGCACGATCAGATCACAGACAAACGGTTTACGCACCCTCCAGTTCTCATACATGCTCCCCACCCCTATGCAGTCCTCCACTTCCATGTCAGCATCCCGGTTGCAAACACTCCTCAAGGCTTCCAGCAGGTCATCTGCAAAGCCTTCCACCATCTCCCGCATCCTGGCCATCTCCCCAGCGGTACCCAGGATGCGCTTCTCGTAGAAGCTGGCTAGGACGGCTTTGTCAGGGAAGGATACACCTTTAAACGCTTTCCCTAGGACAGCCATGTCATCCTCCTCTCCTGTGTCCTGCCCAATGCCTTCCTGGAAATCCTGCCTCCAAAGCTCAATCAGTAGGAAGATGACCATGGAAAGGGCAGTCCAGAGATCCCACTGGAGCTTTTCCTCTTTTCTTTCCTCCGTTGCCTCTGTAGCCTCTTCCAGAGCCTTCTGCTTGGCTTCCTGCTCTGCCACTTCCTGCTCCAAGCGCAGCTGCGCCAGCCGAAGCCTCTCCTCCCGCTCCTTCATCTTCTGGATGATGTCCTCTGCATGCTCGGGCACAGTGCAATTCTCTTGAGGAAACAGGAGGGGCTGGTTGACAATGGCTGCAATCACCACGAGGCACACACGGAAAATTCCCGCAGGCATGGCAACTCCTTCCCTGGAAGGAAAAGAAAGGCAGAATGACGCACAATTCAGATGCATTCCCTCAAGAAGGAAAAGGAAAGAAAGTCCTCACTTGAAGCAAAGCTTTGGCATCCTTTCTAGCCCTGACAAGAGTCTAGAAGCTCCTAAGCGCATGCCTGTTTCTGCAAGTTATCAACTGAGCTTCCCAAAGAGACTTTATCTGCAGATGGTGAGGAGAAAAGTGTCCTCTTATGGAATGAACTTCCAAGAGCAGAACTGTGAAGGCATTTGCTACCTTCAACCTACTGTGCTGCTTTTGGGGCACTGTGGGAGGGCACATCCTTCCTCCTTTCAGGTTCCCTGGAACTGAAAGAGAAGCAGGCAGGATGTCCTCAGGCCTACAAAGGCAGGACTGGAGTGGCTTTCCCTCAACATGAGGCTAATGCTGCGAGTGGCAGTGGCACAGGCAGGGCTGTGCTGGACACCTCCCCTGGTCCATGTGTCTGGGGCCCCATACTGCCAGCTTAGATCAGGGCATTTGCTGCCAGTGCTGCTGTGTGCATCTGGGCACAACAAACCTGCAGGGGTTCGTGCTTTTAAGCAGGCACTGCAGGGAAGGCCTAATCAAGCACCACTGTCTTGATGCAAAGTTCTGTGCTCACTTCCCAGCATGTGCTGCTGCTTGTTCAAACCTGCCTCTGGCACTAGAATTATTTTCCTTCTAGGCTTTTCTGTGACACTCATTGGTTCAGTGACTGAGTGCTTCACCCATTTTAAGGTTAATTACTGCTCTGAACAACCCTGGGAAGCGAGGGGGCTGGCACCATCCCACTCTACACCTGAAGAGTGAAAGCTCAGATTGATTAGAAAGAATGATCAGCTGCATCCTGCAGCATTTGGTGTTTTCAAAGGCTTCACCAAGAGCAACTGCAGCCCTCCACCCTCAGCTCCCAGGCAAGTCAGGCTTCATTCTTTCAAGTCTGAAGCAGCCTCCCCAGCTGGAGAATCCTGATCAGCTCCACAGTAGATCCTGGATTATAAAGGAAGGCCCCAAGAAGGGAAAGGGAACGATGACACTGCTATTGTACAGTTCAGCTTGGTGCCATGAAGCAACAAGCAGAAGGAGGCCAGCTCTCACACTAGCTGATCTGAAGGCCCTTTGCTGCACAATTCAGTAGTGTTTGATTCACTCCCTCAGCTGGAGCAGAGTTACAGGCAGTGTTGCAGGGAAAGGGAAGCACAGGGATATAAAGCCTTTGCAAGCCAGGCAGCAACTTGCCTAAGGTCAAGGGATGGATGAAGAGCACCCTCTGCATGGGGACTTTGAGAGCTGTCTGGAATCCTCTTACATATGTGTCATAGACCCCAAAGGGGTGAGTATGCCCAGAGAGGCTGCCTCAAAACTGCCACTGGAAAAGTCTTCTCCTTTGCCATATTTGGGCATTGCCAGCCATGCCAAAGGCTGGAGAGGAAACAGGCTGGAGCTCTGAAAATGTTCCCTGAAGTGAGACCTGACTTGCCAGCCATGCTCAGCCCTTTGGCATTGGAGCAAAGGCAGAGCTGCATCTCTTCACCTGCACAAATGCAGCCCCCTAAGCCGAAAAACTGGTGCTAAGCCCTAGAAAGCAGCACTTGCTGTGCCTGCATTTCTACCTGAGCTACCCAGGTCCCCGCACAAGTGACCTTGAAGGAAAACCATCTGCAGAGACTATTGCAAGACAATATAAAAACAGCCATCCGAGTTTCCTGAGTAGTCAGCCTGAAGGTGAATGATGCTTGCAGTGCATGCTAGCACAAGCAGATGTACTTAGTGGTGTTTTATGTGGCATGGGAGCAGAGCTCAGCTCTACCTTCAACTTCTGCCTTGAAGACCTGCTCGTCACCTGGAAGCATCGCAGAGCTCATCTCACGTGGGCCAACTTGAGACAGACACTGCCCTGTAGCATCATGTCCTCTACCCCTTCCCACCAGCCACCCTGCCATAGGGGATTTTCTGGCATAAGCAGCAAAGTTCTTCATAGAAACAATGATGCTCAAAGCCATAGGGATGTCCTGTCCCTTCCAGATAAAATGTGCTCAACTCCTGATGTCTCTAAGCCTTCCTCACCCCCTTTTCTACAGCATCTTCAGACCATTTGCCTTCTGCTCAGCCTGGCAAAGAAAGAGATTTAGATGGCAGCTTGCCTCTGTAGGCCGCTCACGTTCTCTGAGCCCAGACTTATCAGCCCTCATGTTATCTGAGCCCAAGTAACCATCTTCTCTGAAGACGTGAGGGAATATTTCCCTTTCATTAACAGTTCCTTTCTTTCCTCAAGAATTCCTCATACTGCTGTATTTTTTCCAACTTTTTATTCCCTTAAATTTTGAATCATGGGAAGCAAAACATGCTCTGGCTAGTGTTCAGCAATAATCCAGATAGGAGTGAGCTGAAGCTTTCATTCTTAAATTAGAGAAACCCAAGTCAGGCATCTGAAGGCTGTTCAGTAACACACTGGAATTCACCAGGACATCACTCACAACACGCTTCATTGCTTCCTGTGATTTGGCAGACACAAAACGCGGTGAAAAGGTGGTTGTCACAGCGTGTTTTGCTTTGGTAGGCTACAAGAAAGGAGGCAATTTGAAGAGATGATGGAAGCTACAGCTGTCTGGGAGCTTTCTTTACTGAAAGCTGCTAATTTCTGAAATCAGAACTTTCATGGGAACCTGCTTTAGCAGGGGTTGCACTAGATGATCTCTAGAGGTCCCTTCCAGCCCCTACCATTCTGTGATTCTATGAAATACAATTTCTGAGACTCTTCTAAGGAAGGTGCTTGAGGTCTGGAAAGGACTGCACTGCATATTTTGACTGGAGACAGCCCAAAACAGCCACTAACCTGCACTTGGCACTGTCTTAGTGAGAAGATGTGAATCTCAAGCTCAGGTGTTTCAGGCCCAGCCCAGCTGTACTTTCTCAAGGCTGAGCTTCTGGGAGCCCCAGGATTCCTTTCCTTGCTATAACAGATTGATGTCAACAGGTCAGTGCTCTGCTCTCCAGGCTTTCACATGACTTGAGCAATTGATTTTGACAGGACTTCCATCGAATCTGTCTTCTTGAGACTATATTTGTTGAAGAAGCACTTTCTGTGGTGGGCAGGGAAGGAGTCATATTTTGGTGATGAATGTCAGACCGGAACCAAGTGAGATTTCCTCCCAGGTCAGCAACATGTTTGTTGAGGCCTGTGGGTTATCCAGCACCCTGGTGCAATGGACGCTGCCAGCTAAGCCAGCTTCTAGGAGACATCATACCAAAGCACTGCATCCCAAAACAAGAGTTTCCATCTTCACCCGAGTCAGCAAGGTGGGGCTGTGGCATCAGATGGGGCTGGCAAGGTGCTTGGACCCTCAGGGGGGTTCTGTATAGCCAAGGTGAACATTCAGAGCTCACATACTGAAACACACCCCAGGGTGACTAAAAGTTTACTACACCAGTCTACCCTTCCACCCCACTGCTGATGCACCAGCACATGTCACTCTTCCTGGCTTTCCCCTGGCACAGGATGCAAGAACCCAGGGGATCAGATGAGGATCCTCAGCTGTTTTCTACCCTCCAGGATGATCATGCAGTATGGGGCTGGCAGGAGAAGCTCATGTGCTCCCATGTCTTGAGCACACAGCCAGCTATGGCACACACAAACCCAGTCAGGAAAATTAAGAGCCAGACAAACACACTGCAGAGTCTGAGTGACACCAACTTCCACTGTTCTTTCACCCTCTGAACTACGCTCTTGTGCAGGATGTTGATGTGATGAGCTATTGGCTGGGACAGAACAGTGTCAGCCACAGCAGCTATAACTCATGCCCTGACTCGTCTTTTTGAACATTAAACTGGTGCTACCAAGTACCAAATTCCAGTTGCCAGCACAACTGCAGTTGGCTCAGCACAGACTGGTGGGATCAGGCTTTGTCTTTGGCTCTCTCCCAAAGCCATCAGCAGAAAGGACCAAATGCACCAATGCAGGAGGTGCAGAGGCCTAGATGTTGAGACTGGTACCACAACCACTGTTACAACCAGAACAAGCCATCTGGCCTACCCAGGACTACAAAAGGCAAGTGTGGCAGAGCAACTGCATTCCAAAACATGCCTGGAAGCCCCACCCCAGATTAGCTGCTTGGCCACAGGACAGCAGTTGAACAAGATCACTTGCCTGGTAACTATTGTTTTCCTGATGGATTGGGAACATGTTCATCGTTCAGAACACCCGTGGACATCCTGTCCCGGGCCTGCTGCAGTGCCAGCAGGGTCAGTCGCGCAGCCCGCCTCAAACATCCTGCCCAGGCAGCTCTGCTGGGAACTTTCGGAAGCAATATTTTCCTCCTGGGTCACTAGATCAGGTATTTCCAAGGAAATGCTGATGCTCATCCTGTGTGCAGGACTGGGCAGCCCTCCCTTCCCACATGCAGGCGGATGCGGGGCAGTTTGCATGTGAGCAGCACTGACATTGCTCTGGAGGAAGATGCAACCAGGCAGCCCCAAGTCCAAGTGAGGAGCGATTTTAGCAGTATCTCTCCAAACAGATGACTGCTTGACTTGCCCTGGGAAGCCTGTCATGTCTTCCGGTCATTCACTAACTTTGCCATCAAGAAGCTTTTTCTCATGCCAGGTTAACTCTCCCTTGCTGCAGTCTGAACCCCCAACTTTGCAGTGACCACTGTGGGTAAGATTATTTCTTTTCTTCTTGCAGATGTTCAGAGGTTCTCCCTTCCCACTTCAGCTTTTGCTGCACATAGATGCATTTAGAAGGTGTTGCCATAAAATCCCAAGGCCCTACTTTCCCCAAAGCCTAGGCGGTACAAAGTTTTCTTTCTGGCTCAGAAGGAGTTATTTCCAATGGGCGATCTAGGGCTCTTATCCAAACCCCAAAGATTTTTAGTTTCATCAGCAAAAGAGGGATTTTGGATATTTCTAAGTCACTATTTCTCAACGCATAGAGGTGTCGTGCCACTAACCAGATCATGATTCTGACCCCCTCTTCTCGCCCCAGAAGCCAGCAGCCACCCTCAAAGACAGCTATGATAGCTACTAAATACACACAGAACCCCGTTATGCCCCCCAAACACTCACTGTAGGGCTAGACCCAAGAGGGAGTGCCCACAGAGATCAGGAGACAAAGCTAACAATGTGATTAGTGTGTTACTCAGCATCCTGTCCATCGCCTGAATGTGGTTTTTTGCTTTTTGACTGCACAAGCCAGCCAGCTCAGGTTTTGTTAGTAAGCAGCACATGGTCAGTCTGTGCAGCACCCTGGGTTCTCCCTCCTATGGCCTAGAAGGGGTTGTACAAATTGGAACACAGTGCTGGCTGTGAGAGAGGCAGGAGGGGAAAGGTAGGAAGTGTGCATGTGGCTCACACCCATGTACTGAGCTACTGTGGTAGGATCCTGGCCAGGAACAGTTTGTCATTTTAAGCCAGATAAATTTTGTGTGTTAATTGTGAGGAAAAACAATTGGAGTAGACTGAACTTTTGTGGAGTTTTGTTTGTTTTTTATTTTTTTAAGGAGGAAAAAATTACACACAAAGAAAAAAGAAGGTTGGCTTACCAACCTTGCCAGCTCCCTCTCCCTCAAATCCAATGTGATGGGTGCCTGGGCAATAGCTGGTCTCTCCCTTGCACAGTCTTTCATCAGCACAGATGGACTCCAACCCCCTGCTGCTTTACCAAATGCCTGATAGTGTCAACCACAATGTATGGAGCAATGTCACTGCACAGATGCTTCCTGGCCTCCACCCACTCTGTCTCCCTCTCAGCCACAGCACCTCTCCTTGCAGGCATGGGCAGCCATGGCTCAGCCATCCCATCTGCAGGCACCTCAGGGAAAGGCTTTGAGAACACAGAAAGGGTTCAGTTGCCAAGATCTTTCTTTGAATCTGCTATCCTTTCCCCACTTAATTCTCAACAAGGTGGAGAAAATCACCAGTGTTGTTCAGTCAGTCAGTAGTTGCTCTGACTCTCCTCATCCCGAAGTGAGCATATGCCCTACATCACTACACATCCAACTTTACTGTATCTTGTACTTCCATTGAGGTGAATGTCGTGGTTTAAATGCATTGGTAGAAACATTATTAGAAAGCGGGTTTCCCAGCAGGGATATACCACTCCAGAACATCTAAGAAGAGCACATGTGGATACTGGCACAGCTCAGACATGACTCACAGAATGATTATGTTTTACATGTGAAACTATGAAGTCTCATTTCAGTCATGTAACAATGAGCACTTCCACATTACAGACAGCAGAAAGCTCAGTAGTTGCCAGACACTTCCACACTGAGATGCTGAACAATAACAGATCAAAAGGAAATTGCCATTGCAGGCTGGGAATTTGGCTGATCTGAGATCTTCTACTCCAGCAGTGTCTTGCCTGAGTGATACAGTCCTATGTCAGGAGACCTGCAGGCCCAAGTATCTGCTTGAACAGGACTCCAAAACACTGGATGGGATTGGAGGTTTGTGTGATACTGGACTATTGTTTAGCTAACTAGTTACAGCTGTTTTTATTCAAACAGTTGGGGAGTATCAGTAGTTAAAAACTGGCTTTTGTAGTTAAAATGTCACAATAGTAAAAAAAAGCAACACTTTATTCCATTGCCTGCAATCCCAGCCTCTTTAAAAGACACAATATGGTTCCTTAAATGAAGAAAAAAACACCCCCAATCTCAAAACAAAACTCACTCTGAAAGCCCCTGCAAGAATAGACAGAGAGTGTGGAAGGAGGAGAGAGCAAGAACACTTCTACTACAATGCCCCATTTCCTTGACTCTCACTAGGATGAGTCCCCTGGCCTAACCAGAAGCACTGTGCAGTGCAT
Organism: Urocolius indicus; assembly: GCA_013401255.1. NCBI lineage: Eukaryota > Metazoa > Chordata > Aves > Coliiformes > Coliidae > Urocolius > Urocolius indicus. The sequence continues at coordinate 257,347 of WBNH01008726.1, read as the reverse complement.
GCCAGCGTCTGCAGGAAGAATCAGGACCTCTTACTTCATTACCTGGGGGCTCTAGAATAGAGCAGAAGAAACACTCCAAATGCTTTGGGAAGCAGTAAGCTCGGTCTTGGCTTGCTAGTCATAAACCTAAAACCAGCCAAGAGACACGCACACACACAAATATGTTGGCTGCAGAGTACTGCTGGATAACCAAGCCTCTCCAAAAGAGTTTAAATAAATAAAAATCAGAAGGCAAAAAAAATAGCAAAGCCATATAAGAAAACAAACTACCTCACTTCCGTTGGATATTTCCATGAGGCTCATTCTTTCAGCAGCCACAGCCACCAGCTCAGAGCCATTCGCAGCCGAGGGAAGGACTCAGAGACCAGACCATTGCCACATGCACCCATATTTAATAATTCTCATGTGCTCTTTGCTCAGTCTCCTTTGCTTGCCAACAAAAGAAAACATCCTTAAGATCTCTATTTCCCTGAAGAGTTTGTAAACTAAATGCTGTGAAGAAAAACTCTGGAAAGGCTCAATGGGGTAAGAGCGATGTAACGTGCCCTGCTGTAGCTGAAGTACCCAACACACGTTAAGGCTCTGAAGCCACGTGGTTTTCATTTGGGATGTGTGGGGCGAACACATACGCTTGCTGCCTTTGTAATGTAAGCACAACAAAGGAAGGCTTTGTTTGAAAGCCAAGGGACAGCCTCTCTGCACACTTAAAGGCTAAGTTAAAATGTAATGGGAACTGTGAGTCATAGCTGTGAGGCCCCTGCTCATAGTCACAAAAATCCCCTCTGCTGCAGCAGGCAGCTAGGAGCAAAGACAGCTTCCAGTTCTGCATGGGAGACTGTCAGCGTCCAGGACTAGCAGCTGAGCTCAGAGCACGTGTTGTGGAAGACTTACTACGCAAACATGTCCCTTTCAGTCAACATCCCTTCCTGTAACTCCTTCAGAGCTTGAGATCATAACCCTGCACTCATTCCAAGAGCATGAAGCAGCTGTGGCTTAAGAGAGGCAGGATGGACATCGGCTAAGCACCTTCACATCATCTTTTGACTTTTTGGCTGCAGAAGAGCATGGCCATGAGCATAGCCAGTTCACCAGGTAAGACCACAGTAGACATCTATGTCCTTCAGTCCAGCACCTAGCATGCCAGACAACTTAGGTCACTGTGTGTTGGACTAGGGGAGAGTCAGCTGATAAGATTCCAGCTACCCAAAGTACAGACACTCACCTCATCCTTTGCCCTACTAGCCTGGGAGGAAAAGATAAGGGTCTTCTTCAATTATCATGAATGGGTTGTAATCTGCAGTGCAAAAGTGGCTGTGCTGCAGAAAATCCAAGTGTTTTTCCCACACTGCAAACAGTCCCAAGGTATTCAGCTGCTATATCTCCAGAGGTCTCTAGAAATCATGCTCTCATCTAAAACCAGTAGCAGTCAGGTAGTGGGAAGCACTATAGGGTGAATATTAGGTGTCACAGTTTAAGCTTGAGAATGTTTTCTTAGCACCATCTCTGGTATGTATCAGCATTCTACAAGAGCTTACAGTCACTGAAAAAAGAGGTCTGAAAGCAGTACAGTCCCTCCCCTCTGGCTACTCACATGGCCTACACTGCATCTGGATGGTTTCTGGCAAGTTGCAGTCTACCTTGTTTTGAAAAGCTTCCAGCAAATCTCCATCTTTGCCTCCCATGGCAGTCTAGACTACTGCTTAACTACCTCTGCCTGTAGGAAAGTCTCCTTATTGCTGCATGCTCTTCCTCCAAAACATGCTGTAGGCCTGCTTGGGATTCTGGCACATGTAGGTGGTGTCTTGTCTTAGGGAGCTACTTTCATCCCTGCAGGCAGTGTGGGAACAGTTTGCTCCTACTTCTCATCAGGTGCTCTCTGAGCATCACTAAATCCCCTGCAAATTAGAAGAACTGAAAGCAAGGCACTCTGAAGTTGATTTTCACTGTTTTCATTTGGGCTTGGCCACAAACTCTTATTTTTTGAACTGATGGCGCCTACCATGCCTTGAGACAGCCCTGAGAAAGATAAAGCTGGTTACACAGGTGGCTCAGCTGACACCTTCTAACTAATGTCACTTTTCTGCTCAGACACAAGAACCTTCTCTACGTGCTCTTCCCCCTGGTTTTAAAAGTGAAGGAACAGTACATTTTTCTTTGCCAGGCAACTGAAATAACCATATGAAGTGAAGACTGTGCCTAACAGGGCTTAAATTCTGGAACAGTTGGCCTCAATTGTCCTGATACTTGCCAACACCATGCTTGGTTTTTCCAAGCTACATGCATGGCAGTGGGCTGCATCAGATGTTTTCCCTATAAATGCTGAAAAAGCATCTCTGCCTGGAGGCAAATATCACCGATATAAGTAATGTGCTAGATCAGCCTGAAAAACCTGCCTCTGGAAGAGGGATAATAATGAAAGGAGGTGAGGGGAAAAGAGAAAGTGCTTCATTTACACATGGGAGGATGGCAATGAACCAGCTCTGTCAGCTTTGATCTGGGCTGGCTTGAGAGGCGTGCCAGGGAATGCTGTGAGCTGAGCTTTGCTAGAGCACAGCAGACATTTGAACTGACTGGAATGGGAAGAAGGGGTCAGACATCTCCCAACACAGATGGGGATCCAGAACATATGAGAAAAAGAATGGTGTGTACATGCAGTAACAGGTACTAAGAGCTCTAGCAGGACATTGTGGCAGCTAGGACTGCAGCTCTGGCGACTCCCTCTGCCACCAGCTCCTGTTCTTCCCTTCCCATCACTGTTACCCATAGAGCCTCCTGTCAGATACTCACAGAGCAGCACTGTCAGACATCTGGGTTTCACCCAGCAGTTCTGCTATCTGTGGGTTTTTCAGGGGTTTTTGTATGAACATGAAAACTCTACACATGGCTGGCTTATAAAAGACATTACTTCCTTTCAATCCGTCTGCCTCTGCTGTCAAACATGATCATCAAGAGGTTGTCCAGGTACTTCCCAGACCTTTGCTCTCCCTCTGACACCTGGAAGAGGAGGGATCTAGGGCTTTCCCAATCTGAGCAAGACATTTCTGGCAGGTTCTCCTTCAGAGCAGCAAGTGCAGCAGTTGCTGTTGTCAGCAAAGCTTGGACCTGTTGGATCCTCTCTGCCATCACTCTCTGACTAGACCCCAACTGTACTAAGCAGTGAAATAAAAGCAATTTTATATTAAATGCCAAAAAAGAGATGCTTTTAGCACTAATCTTCTAAACTGAAACCATTTCCAAATTAAACCTTCACCATAGCACTATTTTTGCTCTGCAAGCTCTCTCTGACCCTAGCTGCTGGGAATGTTTTACTAAAGTATGAGCCACACCACTCTCCTTCTGGCATTTCTGCTGCAAGGCTCAAGATCTCCTAGTGAGAGCCCATCAAGAAGCTTTTTAAAATCACATCAAATCTGGAAGGGAGAATGACCCCTGGAGCACTTACCGGCTACACAACTTTGCAGGTGCTCATTAAACTTCACAGTTCTCCTATCGCTGTGATGCAGAGGAGGCTCTATTCAGTCACTCACCACCAAAGCACAGCCATGAAGTCTGCAAAAAAAAAAGAGAACAAATGAGGAAGTTCAGGCAGAAGATAAGATTCAGAATACAGTTATCTAAATTAGGGATTGATTAAAAGAGAGATTAACTCACCCTCTTACCTTATAAAATGATCATAAAAGCTCAAGAGACTAGAAATAATCAGCTTTGAAGTGATCAGCAATCAGTCAAAACGCTGCTTCTCTCATGGGAAAGTTCAAACCACACCGTGGGTCTGCTGGAGTTGCAGATACACCAGCAAGCTAGGACCTCCCTCCTCTGACTCCATCCTTACCCACCAGCCTTCTCCTTTTAAAATGGATTAGGGTCAAATTAGCAGCTGCATAAATGCAAGGGCTGGGATTGGTTTGTCTGGGATTGGTTTGTCTCAGAAAAGGCATCTAGCTCTTGTTAACAGCTTGCGAGGTAGAAATACTTGCTCGGGGAGCTGAGTTTAAAGAGCTGATGTGAGAAACAGAAAATGTAGGAGAAGAGGCAGGAAATAAGTCTCAGAGCATACAGGAAGATGTGAAATGCAGAACCGCAAAAGATAAAACTAACATATTATAGGAGAGAGAAGTTAAGAAATTTTTAGGTGAAACAGGAAGCAAAGCTCAGTCCTCCCAGCAGATGCAGGAGAGGCTGGCCCTGACAAGCTAGTCACGAACAGATAGACACCTTACCCAACTGTGCACAAGCGGGCTGCGTTACAGGATCCACCGCCCTCATTAACAGCCACAATCACCACTTCAGACCCTCTGTCTTGATCCAAGTGACGATGAACCAATAAATAGCTGTTCTGTGGGCTGAGCTGGGCTTTGGATCTGGGCCCTCTAAGGGCACAGTATTGGGCTGAGAGGCCTCTGCTCTCCTGAACCCCTTCACTTCAGCAGCTGTTGCGGAGGGGGTGGCTCAGCCCTCCCTCCTCCCATGTACCTACTCTGACCAGACTGTACAGTTTCACTTCTCTGTTTCCGCCTTCAACTGTGAAGATAAATCAGGCAAAGGGACCCAGCCCCGACCTCTCCATGCCTGCAGCCTGCAGGGCTGCTCATGCCTCTGCCCAACACAGCCACCACGCTACCTGCTGTGGCACAGATTGCTGAGCGCGGATGCTTGTTAGCCTTCATTGCCTGCAATGCCTGGTTTCATGGTGGCTCCAAGCCAGTTAGGTACAGCAGGTGCTTCTGCTTGGAGGAAAGGAATGATCAAGTGTCACGTGGGCACTGCTTTAAATGAGTTTTAAATCTCAAAAGAGAGAGAGATTGAGTCAGGGTCTAATATATGTGTTGAGATTTTGGAGACACCTTGACTGGAACTTAGGTGATGATCTATGGTCACTACATGAAGGCCCCTCTCAGCAGTGGGTGCATCTGTGCTGCATCCTCACATGACAGCACAAAACTCCTCTCGCTCCCCTGAAGGCAGTCTCAGCAACACAGCATGGCAGCTGTTGTGGGCAAGAGCCCCCTCCACACCAGAAATCAAACAGGCCCCTGCTCCACTGCAGCTCAGCATCTACTCTGACCTTCAGGTCATCGCAGTATGACCTCTTTGTTTGCTGAACTGTGCCTATTAAGGTTGGTTCAGCCAACTTCACATGGCCCATGTGTGTGTGTAAATCAAAATAGGCAAGAAAACAACAAAAAAAGCATGGCCTGGTGCAGCTGCACCCCTGGGCCAGCTCTTCATCCCTCAAGCTGCTTGAAGCTTGGCCACCCGCCTCTCTTTCTATTGACTATGCTGAGAGGTGAACTGGCAGAAGGTTTTGCTTATACAGCTGAAACCATATGGCTGCAAAACCTGGAATTCATAGTTGGGCACACAATGATGCTGCCTAGTCCACACCCTGGCCATCCTCCTTTCCTCCTTCCAGCCTGAAAACCAGAGTCTCTACCTCTCTCCACCACCCAACAATTACATGTGCTGATGGAAAGTATGCTGCCTGGCAGGAAACCTGCTTTTTCCCTGGTATAAATGGATTATAATAACACTTGGGAGGGAAATACCTGGCCCACCCAACAGCCCATTTTAGAGGAATCTGAAGGAATAGAACCTTTTTTTCAGTTTCCTTTTCCACTGCACCACTGCTATAAACTGCAATTCTGCAGAGGAAAGCGTGCAGGACAGGACAGCACAGCAAGGAGACTCGTGTATACTCTTCATGGAGTTCATGTACTTTATCAGTGCTCACGAGAACAACTGCTTCCTAATGTTCACCTTGCCGACAGAGGCTGAACTTAGAGAAAATTTTGCCAGGACAGTTGCATAGGAGAAGATGTGTGTGGAGAAAACAATACAACTGGAAAAATAAAACAACTCTTTTGCTGTGTACCCGTTGCACTCAGGGAGCTAATTTAAGCTATCAGAAAAAGAAAGGAAAAGCACACCACACCACAACTCACTGTTTGCTTCCTGATATCTCACTATCTGCATTAATTTATTTGCAGGCAAGTTCCAAGATACTGAAACTACATTCAGCAGGGAGACTGAGGCAAAAAGCAGTCTGAAATTATCTTTTTGAAAGCCATACAATTTTTGCTTAAAAAATAAACTCAGAGATTAGTTAGATCAGCTCATGGCACACCAGTATTAAGTCAGATTCCCCTCTCCCTGTTAGTCACTATTGTGTAAGGAGAACCACAAGCATCGGCATCCCTCAGAGACACAAAGGCACACTGAAGCCCTTATTGCCATGGAGAGAAACAACAAAAACCAAAATGGGAGTGGGATGTGCAGCTTTGGTGGCCCCGGTCATCAGACAGCCTGAAACAATCACTCAGGAAGTCCAAATCCTCCAGTTTCCAACCAAGGTATTTATTCTAACTTGTGGGGGAGAAAAGAAAATGAAAAAAAAAAAACGAGTGGGGGGAAGGCTGTTCTTAGCATATTGTCATGACCTGAGCAACAAAAAGAGGAAGACAGTTAAATGGGGAGGGGCCACTGCCTGAGCTCTTGATAAACAGGTATGATGTCTCTGACATGCACAGGTCACTTCTTCCTTGCAGATGCCACTGGTGCAAACATACATCACTGTGTTCTGCACACCCGAGTCACAAAAAAGAAGTGTTACTTACCAGCTGGGACCCAAGAAGCAATCAGGGCTGATCCCAGTACTGACATTGGCTTTCTGACCTTTGGCAAATCAATTCACCTCTCTTCACATCTGTGGCAACCACACTTAGTATGAGCATTTCCTATATAGGACCAGTGTGAAGTGTCTATGGCACTGAAGACAGGTTGAAGAGAAGGCCTTAAGTTTCTGTTTCTAATTTCCATGCTCTGGTTTTCTTCAAGGACTGAAGTAACACCTTTGACTTATATTAAAGATAACTTGGTTTTAAAAGCAGATGCCAGTCAGAGCTGCAGAAAAGCATTATCATCATCATCACTGTCATCACCAAACTGAGCTCATAAATCTCACAAAACAAGCCATACTACTCTACAGCCCCTCTCCTGTCCAAGTCTTGCTTGTTGTTTGCCTGGCAGCTAACGCCAAACTCTCATTCCCGAAGCCTATGTGCTGGCTTTAGGCCTACAGCACTCATTAAAAACGTGTTAACAGCAATATTTGCTTAGAGACACTGCTAGAGCTCATTTTGTCTGACCACATAACAGACACCAATAGCAACATGTCCTGTTTTCGTTTTTAACATGTCAGTTCCCAAGAGAATCGCATCAGTGGGCGATTGCCAAGCTGAAGATGCCGAGGCCACCAAGGCTCTGGTTCTGTGTGACAGCTTTACAGTTTTACTTCCCATCTCCCAGTCTTGACTCACGCTGATCTGATCTACAAATACCTACTGGGCATCTTCAGAAAGATCTCCTCACACGTGAACAGCAGCTTTGCTAAAAACATTGCTCTTCTTTGTACTCGCTAGAGACACGTACTGCATCTCAGAAGGAAGGCAAGGACGTTTTCTAACAAGCTAAACCCAAGCTATGCAATACTTAACATGTAGCAGGGCTCAGCGATGCATCCTGCATGGGCTGTACGTGCCTGAGATTATCACTGCCCCGAAGACCCCACAAGCTGCTGTCACCATCGAAAAGCGGTGCCTGCGTGCTCTGTTCAGCATGACTTGACGGCGCAGAGGCTTCCCATGTGCTCACAGACGGGGACTGCAGCCACCACTCCTGCAGCCCACGGTCCCCCACCCCGAGCTGCCTCCGGCTCCCGGCTCTTGCTGCTGGGAGAGGACAGCCGAAAGATCTGTAGAAACTTTGGTAGGCACTGTAATCTGCCTCAGGGGCTGGATTCGGCCCGATGCCCGAATGCCCACCGAGGCGAGCTGCTTACCCAGGGCGAGAACACAAAATGCAAAAGTTACTTCGTCGAGAGCGGGGAAAGCCACGCTAACGCGACCTGCTGCGGGCGGACACTGGCACCCACCGGACCGGCTCCCAGGGCTTTGCTCTCCGAACGCGCCGCGGCAAGCACGGGCAAAGCGAGAGCGCCCAGCCCCCGCCCCCTCCATCTGTTCAAGGTCCCCGTTGCCCCGGAGGACACTTACCGCGCCGGGGCCGTGCCGGGGCCGTGCCGGGGCCGCCGTCGCGGGGCGTCGC